>CAUYRH010097888.1:0-21489 GCA_963574655.1 Perodicticus potto
TGCTTCATTGATGAATGCTAAATGAAGGCTTCAAAATGTTCCTAGAGGGCAGAAGAAATTCTTTTTCCTCAACGTTATGGACTAAATCTTGTACTCCCCTCTCAATTCATATGTTTAAGTCCTTAAGCCCCAATTTGATGGCATCTGGAGTTTGAATTTTAGGAAGGAAATTAGGATTAAATAAAATCATATATGGGTGAGGCCCTGGTCAGATGGAAATAGAGCTGTTATTAATAATAAAAGACTCTTGCTCTCTCTTTCTCTCTAAATGCACCCAAAAGAAAGACTGTGAAGGCACAATGACAGTGTGGCTATCAGAAAACCAGGAACAACCTTATGAGAAACTGAACATTACAGGACCTTGACCTTGGGCTTCCAGATCCCAAACTAAAGGAAATAAATTTCTGTTGTTTGTCACTCAATCTGTGGCATTTTGGTTTTTTATCCCAAGAAGGCTAAGACAAAGCATGAGGTGAAGCTTAGTAAATTTATTTTATTTTATTTTTAATTTTAATTTTTATTTTTTTGAGATGTTTCACTATGTAACCCTCGGTAGAGTGCCGTGGTGACACAGCTCACAGCAACCTCCAACTCTTGGACTTAAGTGATTCTCGTAGCTGGGACTACAGGCACCCACCACAACTGCCAGCTATTTTTTTGGTTGCAGTTGTCATTGTTGTTTAGCAGGCCTGGGCAGGGCTCGAACCCGCCAGCTTCAGTGTATGTGGCTGGCAGTCTACTCACTGAGCCATGGGCACTGAGCCAGTTCCTCAATCAGTTTTAACTCATTGAAAAATGTTTCCACTTCATAAGGTCTGCTATTCACTAGTATTATTTTTATGGTGTTTATTTTGTATTTTTTACTTAAAGAATTGACTTTTTATTTCAAAATATTAATGGGGTAGAAATATTTTTGTTGCATGAATACCTTTTAAAAATGCCTCGGTTCTATCCACACAAACATGAAAGAGGTAAAGTGTAGAATATAAATGTCTTAACACAATAACTAAGAAAATTCGTGAAGGCTATGTTAACCAGTTTGATGAAAATATTTCAAATTGTATATCAAACCAGCACATTGTACCCCATGGTTGCATTAATGTACACAGCTATGATTTAATTTTAAAAAATGCCTAGATTAGGGATATTAGTGTTCCCATCACCCAAATAGTGTTCATTGTACCTGATAAATAGGTTTTTTGCTCTGTCATTCCTCTCTCTTGGCTTGATTTCCAATGACCTTTACATCTCTGTGTCCATGTGCATCCATCAATTCATTCTCAATGTTTAGAGAGTACTAGTGGTGTGTGTCTGTCCATTCCCGAGATACTTTACTTAGGATAAAGGTCTCCAAATCCATTCACATGGCTTCAAAAGATATTATTTCATTCCTCTTTTTATGGCTGAATTGTGTATGTGTGTTTATCTCATATTTTATTAATCCACCCATAAATTTATAGGCCTTGGGCAGTTTCCTAGTTCACTTACTCATCAATAATCAACTGAATATTAGAAGGTGACCTTCTGCAAACTCTATGTTCTAACTATGTAGTTTTTCAGTCTCTGCTACTCTATCTTGAAGATTCTAGATGCCTCGAACTCTCATACTCTGAGCTTTATCTCCTTATCTCTTTGAGTCAGACAGCCTCTATCTTGGTTTCCATGGGATGGTAGGTTTTTCCAGGTAGTCAGCTGAGAAAACCATGAGATTCAATTCTTCTCCCAGGGATCACTGTATTTAACTTTCTGATTTAAGTGTCTTTTAAAACATTGAACATTGCTTTGTATATTTAATCTATATTTTAATTGTTTCAAATGAGAGAAAATATTTTGTGTGATCACAGCTAAACCATTCTAAAACTTATTTATTTTCAATAACTTTAGGTATTATTATTTACATTTTGATTGGATAATCTTTTATGTCAAATAATCTATTACAACAGTGAAAAATATCAGTTGATTATTGATGAGTGAGTCAGTTAGGAAACCACCCAAGGCTGGAGAGAGAAATGTGAGAAAAGATGAAAGGTAGTAATGACTGACAACTTTCGCAGCATCAGAAATAGTGCCTGTTCTTAAGGGTCAGAATAGAAAGCTTCAACTCTCCCATGACATTGTATCCAGTACATAGAATTGTCTTGCTTTGGTCACGGAGACTAATTAGCTCCAGACTGGGGAACACTACTCATGTTCTCTCTCTCTCTACACACACAGACAGACAAATACACCTTTTTTTTTTTTTTTTGATACTGAGTCTCACTCTGTTGCACAGACTAGAGTCCCATGGTGTCAGCCTAGCTCACAACAACCTTGAACACCTGGATTCAAGTGACCTTCTTGCCTCAGCTTTCCAAGTAGTTGGGACTATATGCACCTGCCACAAGGCCTGCCTAATTATCTATTTTTAGTAAAGATGGGGTCTTGCTCATGCTCAGGCTCGTCTTGAACACCTGACCTCAAGCAGTCCTTCTCCCTTGGGCTCCCAGAGTGCTAGGATTACAGGGATGAGCCACCACATCTGGTCACAAATATACATCTTAAAAGCAAGAACCAAAAGATTCAAACTATGTCCAAGAAATCTGAGTCCCAGAATAAAGATTAAGGATGTGTATAAGAATGCAACATTATTCAGAATCCAAAAGGCTAAAATTTTAAATGATAAAATACTATTAAAATTACCAGCCATACTCAGAATTAGAAGAATATGAACCATAATCAGTAAAATAGTCATTCAATATAAATCATCTTAAAATTCAAGTGTATATATGTCTTTAGCATAAAAGACACTAAAACATTATCACTGAATGCATTTTTATCAATATGACCACACATAAATCAATTTTGCTTTTAAACCATCCTAAGGTATTTCATTTTTTATGAAAATTTAATTTATGTGTTCAGAATTTTATTGATGAATATTTGTTTGTTTTGCTTATTACACCTCCTAAAATACTTTCTTACATATCTCAGTGCTCAGAGGTATATTCTTGCATCTCTAATCTTGGACATTTATGTAAGTATATTCATAGTATATGCTTTTATCAATTCCAGGAGTTTATTAGTTGAATCTTTGTGATTTTCTAGATATAAGATCATTTTGTCAACAAAGAGAGATAATTTGACCTCTTCTTACCCCATTTGAATACCTTGATTTCCTTTTCTTGCCTGGTTGCTCTGACTAGGACTTCCAGCACTAGGTTGAAAAGAAGTGGAGATAGTGAGCAACTTTGTCTAGTTCCAGTTCTAGGCAGGAATGCTTTCAGTTTTTCCACATTCAATATGATATTGGCTGGAGGTTTATAGTATATGGTCTTTATAATTGAGGTAGGTACATCAATGCCCATCTTTTAAATAATCTTATCATAAAAGGGTGATGAATTTTGTTGAATTCTTTTTCTGCATCTATTGAAAGGACCATAAGGTCCTTGTTTTTTAATTTATGTGGTGGGTTAACCTTTATACGTTTGTGTATGTTGAAATCATCCTCACATCTCTGGAATGAAGCCCACTTGGTCATTATGAATTATTATTTTGATGTGCAACTGGATTAGGTTTGGTTAAGATTTTATTGAGAATATTTGCATTTAGATTCATAAAGGATATTGGTCTGTAGTTTTCTTCTTTAGCTTTGTCTTCCTGGCTTTGTTATCAAGGTGATATTGGCTTTGTAGAATGAGTTAGGGAGGAGTCCTTCCTTCTCAATGTTAAAGAATAATTTCTGCAGTATACATACAAGCTCTTCTTTGTAGGCTTGGTAAAATTAGGGCACGAAACCATATGGTTTAGAACTTTGTAGGAAGATTTTTTTCTTGTTAACAATTTTTGCTTTAGTATAATTAACATTAAAAACTCACATTACATATATGAAGCCAAATTACACTAACTGAGGTGTTTACAACCTCAAATCTTACTCCCAGTATACATTTATTCTATAAAAACAATACTTTTTTGTTTTTGATTTTTTTTTTTTACAGTAAACTCTTCAATTACAAACCTCTAATACACAAAAGGTGTTCCAATGACAAGCATAACAGGATTGATAAGACTCAAATTGACTAAATGTGTTTTCACATTATAAGATGGCATAAAAATAAATAAAATTCTCTATTATCACAATAGCAACAATAATGTACACATAGTAATGATTTGTGGTGAATACTAACAATTCTAGTTCTAGTTCCAAAAGAAGAAGGTTCATTTTAAAATATTATATTTAAAAGTCAATGCTTTGTCTAGTTTCCCACAGGATCCTACTGTTTCCAGCTTTAAAATGCAAACCTTGAGTGATTGGGTCAAATTGTGTTGGCATTGGAAAAAAATAAATCATTGACTTTATTCTGGAGTAACACAAAAAAAGACTTACTAATTTTATATATAGAAACTTAGGTGGTATACATAAAAATATGAATTTTGAGAAGTATAGGCTGTCAACTAGCTATTTCTAATATGGAATAGATAATTTACCATATGGTTAAACTTTACACATGGCCTCAAAACTGAAGGACAATTTAATTTCATCTTCAATATACCAACATTTAGGAATTAGTTTCTGGATTCTGTCACAAAGAAGAAATTCCATCCTTCCGTATTACTGTTGAGTGGTCATCTAAAAAACACTAATTTATATTTAACTGAGTGCTTGGTGATGGTGGGGTGAAGTCAAGAAAATGATGAACATAACTGCCTTGATAAAAGGATTGTTTTCCCAGCACTATTTATTGAATAGAGATTTTTCCCCCAGTAGATGTTTTTGTCTGTTTTGTCAAAAATCATACTGAAATATGAGGATGACCATGTAAAAGACTGAAGCATGATCTGTACCTCTCACCACTCACAAAAATTAACTCACAATGGAGGAAAGACTTAAAGGTAAACCAGGAAACTACAAATCCCAGAAGAAAATGTTGACACTTATAGATATTGACCTAGGCAAATAATTCACGAAGAGGACCACAAAAGCAAACTCAGCAACAACAAAAATAAATAAATAGGACCTGATCAAATTTAAAAATTTCTGCAGAACCAAGGACACAATCCAAAGAGCAAAATGACAAACCACAGGATGAGTGAAAATATCTGCATTCTATATATCTGATAACCAGAATCTACAAAGAATTTGAGCAAATCAGCAAGAGGCAATCAAACAACCTCTTCAAATGGGCAAAAGACATGAACAGAATCTTTTCAGATGAAGATACTCTAGTGGACAACAGATTCATGAAAAAATGGTCACTGTCTCTAACCATTAGGGAAACGCAAGTTAAAACCACAATGAAATAGTATCTGACTTCATTGAGAATGGCTTCTATTAAAAAGTCACAAAAAAGAGGCAGCACCTGTGGTTCAGTGGGTAGGGCATTGGCCCCAAATAGCGAGGTTGGTGAGTTCCAGCCTGGCCCCAGCCAAACTGCAACAAAAATAGCTGAGTGTTGTGGTGGACACCTGTAGTCCCAGCTACCTGGGAGGCTGAGGGAAGAGAATTGCCTAAGCCCAGGAGTTGGAGGTTGCTGTGTGCTGTGATGCCACAGCACTCTACAGAGGGCAATAAAGTGAGACTCTGTCAAAAAAAAGTCCCCAAACAACAGATATTGGCATAGATGTGGAGAGAAAAGAACTCTTATACACTGTTGGTGGGACTGCAAACTAGTACCACCTCTATGGAAAACTGTATGGAGATGCCTCAAAGAACTTAAAGTAGACCTACCATTTGATCCAGCAATTTCACCGATGGTTGTACACCCAAAGGAAAAAAGATTATTTTATGAAAAGAATACCTGCACCTGAATGTTGATAGCAGTACCATTCACAATAGCAAAGTGGAAACAATCCAAGTACCCAGCAAAACGTGAATAGATCAACAAAATGTTATATATGCATACTGTGAAGTACTACTCACGTGTAAAAAAAAAAATGGCAATGTAGTATCTTTTTGGACAAGTTGGAGAAACTGGAAACCATTCTTCTAAGTGAAATATCAGAAGAATGGAAAACAAATGCATGTACTCAATACCAAACTGGAACTAATCAATAAACACAAATGCACATATGGAAGTAAATCTTAATGAAAATCAATCTGAGGGGAAGATAGAAAAGGGCACGGGTAAATTCATATCTGTTGGGTACAGTGCACACTACACTACCTGGATGAAGGGCACACTTATGTATATAACTTTAACTCAATCTGTACAAAAACAAAGTATGTAAACAAAATATCTGTATCCTCTAATGTTTTGAAATTAAAAGAAAAGGATATAATTTTTACAAAAGTCTTATTGAAATGCATGTCACATATTATAAAATTTATCCATTTAAAGCGTGGAATTTAGTGGGTTTCTTAGTATATTCACAAAGTCACATAACCTAATTTTATAACATTTTCATACCCCCTGAAATAAACACCCAGATTGCCAGCAATCCCTCTCCCTTTCCCCTTTCCTCTGCCCCTGGCACTTATTTATCTGCCTTCTATATCCATGCATTTGCCTCTCCTGATATTTCATGTAAATGTAACCATACACAAGCATCCTTTTGCAACTGGCTTCTCTCACTAGGGATAATTTTTACAAGGGCCATCTATATTACAGAGTATATTAATATTTAATTCCTTTTATTGGTGAATAATATTCCATCGTGTGGATGTTAAATTTTGCTTACCCATTGATTAGTTGATATACATTGGAGTTGCTTTTTTTCTTTTTGGCTAGTATTAATAATGGCAATATGAACACTAGTGTACAAGAACAAGGTTTGTGTGAACATACATATATTTTCTTTTATCTTGGATACATATTTTCTGCATAGTCATGGAATATCTGATTCAGATGGTAACTATGTGTTTAACTTTTTGGAGAAAAGTCAAACTGTTCTTTACAACAGCTGTATCACATTCTTACCATTACTGTGCTGAGGCTTCTGATTTCTCCACATCCTCATCAACACTTTTAGTTTCTTTTTATAAACACTTTTTCTCCTTCTAGTTGTAGTGAAGCGATAGTATATTATGGTTCTGATTGGTGTTTCTCAAATGACTAATGATGTTGTGTATCTTTTTATTCATTTATTGACCATTTGAATATCTTGTCCGGGTAAATGTTTATTTAAAAGATTTGCTCATTTTGATTGGGTTGTTTGTCCTTTCGTTGATTTTATGTGTATGTAATATATACACACATACACAAACATATATGTGTGCGTCTTATGGTAAAAAAGACATAACACTAAATTAATCATATTAACCATTTGGAAGTATGCAGTGCATTAAAGTGAAATATTAATATAGTTGTGCAGTAGATCTCTGGAACTTGTTCTTCTTGCAGTAATGGAACTCCATACCAAATGAACACTAATGTTCTCTTTCTCATTCTCTCAGTACTTGGTAACCATCTTTCCATTTTCTGTTCCTAGGATTTTGACTACTTTAGATACTTCATGTGAGTAAAATCATAAGGTACTTGTCCTTTTGCGACTGACTTATTTTCTTGACTTACGTGCATTCATTTTGTAGCATTTGGCAGGATTTCCTCACTTTTAAGGCTACATAGTATTCCATTGTATGTATATACCACATATGTTTAATCATTCGTTTGTCAGTGATCATTTGGGTTTCTTACACTGATGGCTTCTGTGAATAATTCTGTGATAAATATGAACATTTAAGCATCTCTTTGAGATTTAAAATTTTTTGGACATTGAAGTGGGATTCCTATATTTAATTTTTTTAGGAAGCTCCAAACCATTTTCTATAACGGCTGCATCATTTTACATCCCCATCAACAAGGCACAAGGGTTCGAACTGCCCAATATTCTCACGCACACTTCTTATTTTCTACATTTTTGTAGTTGTCATCCTGATAGATATATAATTTTGCTTTGTATTTCCCTAATTTTGAGTAATAGTAAATATCATCTCATGTGTTCATTGTTTATTTGTAAATCTTTGGAGAAATATTTAAGTCATGGGCCCATTTGTTAATCTGGTTAGTTTTTGTTGTTTCTGTGAAATCCTTATTAGATATATGACTTCCAATTGTTGTTTCTCATTCTGTGGATTGCCTTTTCACCCTGTTGATTATTTCTTCTGATCTGCAGATGTTTTTAACTTAGGTTCAGCATAAGTCCCATTTATCTATTTTTTTAATTTGTTGGCTATGCATTTGGTATTATATTTAATAAATTATTCCTAAATTGAATGTCCTAAAGTTTTTACCCTACATTTTATTCTAGGAGCCTATTAGTGTTAGGTCTTATATCTTTTGTCCATTTTGAGTTAATGGGTTAAAGTATGGGTCCAAATTTATTCTTTTACATGTAGATAATTTTTGGTAATATGATTATTTTATTAATATTAAGTATTCTAGAGCTAGGTGCAGTGGCTCACATCTGTGCTAGGATTACAGCACAGGGAGGCTAAGCCAGGTGGATCATCAGAGCTCACGAATTCAAGACTAGCCTGAGTAAGAGGGAAAACCCGTCTCTAAAAATAGCTGGCCATTGTGGGGGTGACTGTAGTCCCAGCCACTGGGAGGCCTAGGCAAGAGGTCACTTGAACCCATGACTTTGAGATTGCTGTAAGCTATGATGTCACAATACTCTACCAAGGGCAACAAAGTGAAACTCTGTCTCAAACAAATATATGTGTGGTTGTGTGTGTGTATAAAGTCTTCTAATCTGCATGTATGGAATGTCTTTCTTTTTTTATATTTTCCTTATCTTAGCAATTTGTTTTAGTTTTCAATGTAAGATTACGTCTTAGCATTTTATCAATTTTTGTACAATAATAAATGAGATTTCTTAATTTTCTCTTCTGATAGGTTATTATTAGTATATAGGAATATAAGTAACTTTTGAGTATTCATTTTTGTACCAAGCAACTATGCTTAAACTATCCATTTGTTCTAATTTTTTGAGAAATCTTTAGTGTTCTACATATAGGATCATGAACAAGTATAATTTTAATTCTTCTTTTATTTATTTTAAAATTAAAGATGTGTTTTAATTATACATTAGTAGTAAATGCAGTTTCCCTTAATTTAACTTGTTTTTATATTTTGAAACAATTTATTATTAAAATGTTTGTATTTTTATTAATTAAAATTTCACATATGCAGTTGATTCCTACTATTCTTAGATCCTGTATTTGTGGCTTTGCCTACTTACTATTTAATGTAATTTCATCCCAACAGTAACTCTAAAATTTATACTCACAGCAGTTTAATGGTTATTTATGAGCATCCACAAAGTAGTGAAAAATTTGAGTTGCTCCAGATGCACATTCCTAGCTGAGGTAGAATAAAGTGAAGCTCTGCCTTCCTGTTTCAGCTTACAAACTACAAGTAAGTGTCTCAGTCTGTGTAGGGCCACATTTTTTTTTCACATTTGTGTTTTTTGGGGGGGGATATTTCTATTTAAAATGATCCCCAAGTGTAGTGTTGAAGTGATACCTGGTGTTCCTAAGCACCAGAAGTTTTCGATGTGCCTTATGGACAGTACACAGGTGTGTGATACTTTTTGTTCAGGCATAAGCTATTGTGCTGTTTGTTGTAAATGTGATGCTAATGAATCAACAATATACATTTAATAAGGTCTTTCTAAAAAGATATACATAAAACAAAGTTAGGTATTGATTGGATGAAAAAAATCTTGTGATCAAAGATTCTCAGTGACATAAATCTGTATTTCCTACAGGAGCAATTGTTCTGTATTTGCTAAGTGAGTATTCTTAGTGAATTTATGGAACATAACAACTGTGAATAATGAGAATTGTGTCTTTTTAAGCATACAATTGAAAAGATAACATACAGCTTTATATACTTCCAGCTTTAAGGTATAATTAGAAAATAACATTTGTATATATTTACAGTGTGGAACATAATGTTTTGATATATGCACACACTGAGATATGATAACTATAGTTATGCTCTTTATAGCTAAAGCATTAAAAAAGTTGAAGCGGATAGTAGAATTATGGTTGCCAGGGACTGGGCATGGGGGCAGAAATGGACAGATGCTAGTCAAAGTGTATAAAATTTCAATTAGGGTGAATAAATTCTGGACAGCTATTATATAACATGGTGACTGTAGGAAATAATGTTATATTGTATGCTGAAAAAATGCTAAAAGAGCAGATATCAAATGTTCCTACAACAAGATCACAATAATAGGAACTATCTGTGTTAAAGGGTATGTTAATGAGAGTGTATGGCTTTTATTTTTTTCTTCTGGTCTGATTGTCCTAGCTAGAACTTTTAGTATTATGTGGATGGGAGAAGTCACCTTTGCCCTTTTCCTAATCTTAGGTGAAGCAATTTCATTCTTTCCCATTGAATATGATGTTATCTGTGGATTTTTCATATGTGCTTTTTATTATTTTGAAATATCGTCTTCTATTCCACTTTGTTGGCTGGTTTTATCATTAAAGGATGTTGAATTTTGTCAAACATTCTTTGACATTTATTGCAATGATTATGTGGTTTTTGTCTCTCATTTGTTAATGTGATATATTATATCAATTGATTTCTGTATGTTTAATTATCCTTGAATTTCAAATATAAATGCTACCTGGTCATGAGAATGATAGTTTTGATGGGATGATACTACGTTTCAGTGTTCTAGTATTTTGTTTAGAATTTTTGCATCAAATTCCTTCAGGATATTGACATGTAGATTTGGTAGTTATGGGTTTTTTGTCTTTGTTTATGGTATTAGGAAAATACAATCCTAATAGAATGAGTGTGGGAGTACAAACTTCTCTTTAATTCTTTGGAAGAATTTGAGAAATATTATTGTCAGTTCTTCTGGAAAGGTTTGGTAGAATCCTCTAGTAGAGACATCTGATCCTGTGCTTTTATTTTTGAGAGGATTTTATTAGTAAATCAATTTCCTCACTATTTATAGGTTTGCCCAGATTTTTAAAAATGTATTCATGATTCAGTTCTTTGTAGCTTATACATGTCTAGAAATTTATTCATTTACTCTAAATTATCTAGTTTGTTAGAGTATAATTGTTTATAGTAATCTACTATTATAATTCTTTTTATTTCTCTCACATCAGTTTTAATGTCTCCTTATTTGTTTTAATTATATTTATTTGAGTTTTATCTTTCATTTTTAGTGTAGTTAAGGGTATTTTTATATTTTATTTCTCTTTTCAAAAATAATCTAAAGAACTTGGCCAAGATGACAAACCAGAAGCAGCCAATATATACCACTCCCACAGAGAGCATCAAAAGAGGCAAGTAGATAGTCTACATTGGATGGATCACGTGGAACAGAGCATTGAATTTCTACACAAAAGCAACAGGAAGCATCAAAAGCAAGGGAGGGGAAAGTAGGGTGACCAACTCAGCCAGATAAGTGATAGCCAGAGAGACACCCACACATGGGGAAGGGACAGGTGAGGAGATCCCTGACACCCCACACTCTCCCTGCAGACATTGCTTTCTGAGCCACAAGAGGGCCCCTGCAACTCCCTGGGCCTCTGCACTGACATGCAGAGCTGCCTGGAAACTGCACAGTGGCATTGCCCTGGGAGGAAGCATAGGGGGGTTCTGCAGGCTTCCAGCTCCTATGTACTGCCACTAGCACCATAGTTGTGCATCTGACCAGGGACCAACTCTGCTGCTGATACCTCTTTATCACTACTATTGAACCAAGAAGAGAATGGGGAAGCCAGATGCTTTCTTGTGCCCTTGGGGCCACATGCCACCATGTTGCCACTCACAGGGAATCAGGCAAAAGCAAACACACATGGTAGCCTGCCTCTGTTGACCCCAAGCATTCTCTGACTCTCACTGCCACAAGGGTACCCAAGCACCAGCAAATCCTCACAGCCTCCCACCTCTACTGCCACTATGGAACTGAATCTACCATCTCCCTACCAATCAGCAATAGCTTGGGAATCAGCCTATCTTCCCACATGAACACCCCACAGCACCTGCATGGTCCATGACAACCACAGGGAAAAAGAGAGACACAAGAGAGCAGCAGTCTTACAGGTCCATAGTGCATCCATCTCTCTCCTTCCAGAGCAAAACTCAGGCACACTATCCAGGAGTCTGGGAACTGGGCCCTATCAAACCTACTTCACCACCATGGGGAAGTGAACACTTTCTCAGGGTTCTGAGTGCTAAGGGACCCAAATTGCCAGCAACGCTGGAGTGGGTACCTACCAAAATGCACTGAAGGCAGTATACCACTCCTCTCTATGCTGAGTAACAGAGTTCCCAGCAAAGGATAGTAGTGTATCTCAAAGCTATCAATTTTAAGCTGAGAGAAGAGATTCCAAATGAGAAGGAACCAGCAAAAGAACACTGGCAATATGGAAAACAGGTTTATTTGACACCAGCAAAAGATCACACTAGTTCTCCAGCAATGGACTTCAACCAAAAGGAAACTTCTAAATTGTCAGATATGGGATATAAAATATGGGTCACCTGTAAGCACAATGGGATCAGTGAGAAAGTACACAACCAAGTCGAAGAAAATAATTTCAAGCCACAAATAAAAAATTCACTAAAGAGATAGTATACACACACACATATATGTACTGTGTGTATGTATATGTATATACATATATATATGATAGACCATACTATACACATATATATACATGTACATACTATATACATATACATATATATGATAGACCTATTGAAATGAAAGAGTCATTGAGTAAATTTCAGAATACCACAAAAAGTTTTAATAAGAGACACTAGGTCAGACAGAAGAAAAATTTCAGAGGTTTGACAACAAAGATTTCAAGTTAACCGAGGTAGACAAAAGTTAAGAAAAAAGAATTGAATGAAATCAAGAAAGTCTCTGAGAAATATGAGATTGCATTAAACACACAAAATTCAGAATCAGAGGTATTCCTGAGGGAGAAGAAGAAAAAACAAAAATCATGGAAAATTTATTTGTTGAAGTTATAAATGTAAACTTTCCTAGTCTTGCTAGAGATTTACATATCCAGATACAAGAAAGCAAACTAGTCCTAGAAGACATATTTCTCATAGGGTACCACTAGGACACATAGTTATTAGTCTAGTCAAAGTCAAAGCAAAACAGAAAAATGTTACAAGCTGTGAGACAAAAGCATGAAGTACCTTACAAAACTTATATCAGACTAGCAACAGACCTCTCATCAGAGAAATGTTGAGAACTGGCAGCCTGAGGGTCACATGTGGCCTTCTGGATCCTTCAGTATGGCCTTTTGATTAAACCCAAATTTTAGAGAAAAAAAAAAATCCTTTTAATAAAGAAAGTCTTAGCCAGAGCAATCAGGTAAAAGAAAGAAAGAAAGTGCACCTATAGTCCCAGCTACTCGGGAGGCTGAGGCAAGACAATCGCCTAAGCCCAGGAGTTGGAGGTTGCTGTGAGTGTGTGATGCCACGGCACTCCACCGAGGTAATAAAGTGAGACTCTGTCTCTACAAAAAAAAAAAAAAACAAAAAACAGAAGAAAGAACGAAAGAAAGAAAGCTCATCTGAATCAGAAAGAAGAGGTCAAACCATCCCTGTTTGCTGAAGATAAGATCTTACATCCATAAAACCTTAAAGATTCCCCTAAAAGACTCTGGGATTGATAAATAAATGCAGTAAAATCTCAGGTTGCAAAATTAATGTACACAAATCATTAGCATATGCTATTAAGAGCCAAGCTGAGAATAAGATCAATAACTCAATACCATTTACAGTAGCACGAAAACAAAACAAAAAACTTAGAAATATACTTAATCAAGAAAGATCTGTAGGTTCAGCGCCTGTGGCTCAACGGGCTAAGGTGCCAGCCACGTACACCTGAGCTGGTGGGCCCGCCAAGCAACAATGACGGCTGCAACCAAAAAATGGCCAGGCATTGTGGTGGGCACCGGTAGTCCCAGCTACTTGGGAGACAGAGGCAAGAGCCTCGCTTGAGCCCAGGAATTGGAGGTTGCTGTGAGCTGTGATGCCACAGCTCTCTACCCAGGGAGACAGCTTGAGGCTCTGTCTCAAAAAAAAAAAAAAAAAAAAAAGAAAGAAAGATCTCTATAAGAGAAACTATAAAACACTGACAAAACATCATAGATGACACAATTAAATAAAAAATTTCTCATACTCATGGATTAGAAGACTCAATGTTGTTAATATGTTCATATTGCCCAAAGTGATTTAGAGTTTGAAGAAATTTTTTGCCAAAATACCATTTCGTTTTGCACAGAATTAGAAAATGCAACCCTAAATTTCATATGGAATCAAAAAAAGATTCCAAATAGCCAAAGCAATTCTAAGCAAAAAGAACAAATCTGAAAGTTACATATAAACTGATTTCAAATTATACAACAAGGGTATTGTAACCAAAACAACATGATAATGTTATAAAAGAAAACACATAGATACATGGAACAGGATACAGAATCCACAAATAAAGGCATACACCTACAACCAACTTATCTTTGACAAAGGAGACAACAGGATACACTGGGGGGGAAACAGTGTCTATAAATGGTACTGAGAACATTATATTACCATATGCAGAAGAAAGAAATGGATCCCTGTCTATTACCACACACAAAAATTAACTGAAGGTGAATTAAAGATCTAACTATAACACCTGACACCATAAAAATTCTAGAAGAAAACAGAAAAAACGCTTTCTGCCTATTGGCCCTGGCAAATAGTTTATGACTAAGCTCCCAAAACCACTTACAACAAAAATAAAAATAAATAGATGGGACTTAACTACACAGCAAAATAAAGAAGCAACAGAGCAAATGGACACCCTACAAAATGGGAGAAGAGGTTGGCAAATTATACGTCTGTCAGATGCATAATATCTAGAGAAGTAATATCTAGACTCTTTAAGAAACTCAAACATGGCTTGGAGCCTGTGGCTCAAGTGGCTAAGGCACCAACCACATACACCTGAGCTAGCGGGTTGGAATCCAGCCCAGGCCCCCCAAACAATACTGATGGCTGTAACCAAAAAGTTATGGCGGGCGCCTGTAGTCCCAGCTACTTGGGAGGCAGAGGCAGGAGACTTGTTGGAGCCCAGGAGTTGGAGGTTGTTGTGAGCTGTGATGTTACAGCACTCTACCCAGGGCAACAGCTTGAGGCTCTGTCTCAAAAATAAAAAAAAAAAAAGAAAGAAAGAAAGAAAGAAAGAAGGGAAAGGAAAGGAAAGGAAAGGAAAGGAAAGGAGAGGAGAGGAGAGGAGAGGGGAGGGGAGGGGAGGGGAGGGGAGGGGAGGGAAGGGAAGGAGGGAGGGAAGGAAGGAAGGAAGGAACTCAAACATATTAACAAGAAAAAAACAATAACCCCATTAAAAAAGAGGTCAAAAGATCTTGAACGGAGAAGTTTAAAAAGAAAATATACAGAAGATATTCCTGGCTCTCTCAATTAGCTCTTTAACTTTAAAGAAATATGTTTATAAAGCATTTCTGTTTATCTCATTCACTTCTTAGATCTCTTATAAGCTTTAAACACATGATTTTTTTCTTTTTGAGTTCTTTAGTTGTTTCTCGTCTATTAAAAGGAAGAGTTTGTAAAACTTAGGTACAAAAACTTTAAGAATACCAATAGGGAAGATTTACTGTCATTTTGCAGATTATTTATAGGTAAGTAATTGGGGGATTATGTAAAAAAAATTCTGATTTGTATGTAATTGACAAAGTCAAATGCATAATAAAGGTTTTCTTCTCTTTGCAAACTTGTAGTACCTAACAGAAATAAGCATGTAGAGAACCCTCAGGGCAGTGTTCTTGGGTATGATACCTCAAAGTTATGTCCGAAGGATTATATAATGTTGAAAATCAATAAATGACTAATGTCAACAACAAAGACTATCCATAGGAACAATTTTGAAGTAAATTTTCTTACTTTACTGTTTCAAGGGGGAGATTTTTTCAATTAAATTTATTTGAAAACCTAAATTCTCTATGATTTATTTTCACATTTTTAAAAGAAATAATGATAGCATATTAAATGGAGTTATTTAATTCAAGTATCAGAAGTTCTGCCTATTGATACAATAAGCCAGGATTCTACCTCCAATAACTTCCATTTACTTCTTTCCTTCTTTCTTGGAACATTTCTCCTACAGAGGCTTTGAGACTGTTAATTTTCTTAGTCCCAGAGTTACATTCACTTCTTAACTTCTCAATTAGCTGAAGGATCCCTACTTGTATTGGATGTTGCTTAAAAGGCTCACAATAATTAATCTAGTAAAGAATGCTCAGGACACAGACTTCTAAGTTTGAATTCTAAGAAATTATCAGTCATTTTGTTAATGAGTCCCTGGACTATTGTTCAAATACTTCACTTGCAAAAGTGCTAGATTCCAAAACTTTGCCTCATTATTTCAGCTATAAACTCCTCTTTATGTTTTCCCTCACTATCATGCAACTATCTTTTGTAGTGCTTTAACTGTGCCCACTGGGGCCTGGGGGTTGGGGGGAATATGCTTTGAATGCAAGTTGTCTACATAATTACAGGACTAAAATAAGAGTAACATTAAAATATTCCTAAATGTCCAATAAGAAGAAAATATAAATTAGAAGTTGGAGTTCCTCAGATCACTGAAATCCACTTTCACTTGTCCAAAATTTGTGTCCATTAGCATACTTAGAAACAAGGATATTGAAGTGTGGTGATAATGATGGTAATGAGGTCAGCTGGCTCTCTCAGCCTCTGTAGGGCACATCCAATAAAAAGTGTTTTTATATTCTATGAATGTAATATTTCCATACTAGCACAAGTTTAAATAAAAGGACAATAGAGTTATTGTTATTTAAGTATTGGTCAGCACTAAGAAAAATAAAAAAAAAATGGAACTTTTAGTAATAGTTATGGAGTTTGTAGAGTTACCTACATTGATCAACCTCCATGACACTTACCTTCATTTTCAGTTCCATCTAATTGTTAAAACTGTTGTACTAGATATATAAGACATATTGCCACATTTTCTTGCTTCTTTTTAAAATTATTTTATATGTTTTTTGAGTAAATCTATGGATTTGAATTAAATTAGATTTCAATTATTTCATAGTATTTTAATGTATCGGTAACAGGGATTCTTTTTGGTGAGACCTCAGATTCTTGGTTCCTGAATTGTGCCCCCACTATAGACCAGACAATTCACTTCATCATCTATTATCACAGTGCATATAAACTCAGAATTTTCCAAGAATGAGCTTCAAAGGAATACACAAGGACACATTTATTATTTAATTTCTCTACTTCATTTTTTTCTTTTGACCTCTTTTGCATATAAGCCTTATAGTCTACTATAATCTCCTCTAAATCAATAATATGATTTACAAACTCTTTATATGCAATCTCCAATTATCTTTTATCTGGTTTTCTATATTCACACATTCTTCCCCAGAGCTCTCAATCTTCATGCTTCTAGTAAAATTTTGCTCTTAATTTCCACTTAGTTCACTTGTTTTGAAGAGTTCAGATTTCTGGGGGTAACAGTTATACTCAACAACTATGCATTAATCTTGATAGCACCATTTGTCAAAATATAGAAAAATGGCCAGTAAGGCAGATTACTCATTATCTCCCTCATATGTGGAATCTAAAATGTCAAATATATAGCAGAATAGAATTGTGGTACCAGGGACTGAGGGCTGGGGGTTTGAGGAGATGTTCTTCAAAGGAGGTAAACTTTCAATTAGACAAAAGTAACATATTCAAGAGATCTACAGAATACATAGTTCATAACAATGTATCACACACTTGAAAATTACTAAAATTTTAAGTATTCACACCACACCTGAAAAATAAGTAAGTATATGAGAAGATGTATATATTAGCTTGATTTAGCCACATTTCAAAACATTATGGATGACACCATAAAGATATGTAACTTTTCTTTAGCAGCTAAATATTTTAATTAAAACATAAAAAAGAAACAAAAGTTTAAAATACATATACAAAAATCCCCATCCTGGTATGTAAATAGATGGTATCACTGCAAATGCTGCCTAAAATCCCTACTTCTGACCATAACTTCTGCCTTACACACACTACAATAATCTAGAGACCAAAAAAATCACAGAAGGAATTCTCAACACAATAGTCACAAATGTCTTTATGGTAATGAAGCAGATGTCATGGAGGTTGACCAAATACACCCCCCACCCCAGGAATCCTCATGCATCCCTTTGTGGGAACTATAGGCATCACAGGACTTGAGTCCCGAGAGGAGAATAAATGACTAGAGTAAAGCGGCATGAGGTAATGAGGGTGCTCCAGGCAGGCACTGACCCAGCCTTATGGACTATGCTGGCACAGGTCACTCCTGGCCACAAGGAAGCCTTCTTGGAATGAAAATGGCTCAAAACCATGACTAGGAACAAGAAATGGCACGTTCTTGTTTACAGTGATGGTACAGATTTCACCTCTAGGTGGGGAAGATCATGACAAGTCAATAGTATCATCTTACCATGGGAATAAATCATTAATTGCATTAATTAAAAAATGAGAACCAACAACACTATAGCACTTATTTGGGTCAGACACACTCTTCACATAGGTTTAACTCATTTGATTACCAAGTCTTATGCCACCAACCTCAATTTATGGAAGAGAAAATGGAGGAAACACACATAAGTAATTTTGACTTGGTGCAAATCTAGGCATAAAATCCAGACATCCTGGTCACAAAAATCAGTCAACTGAATCCATGTGATACCTGGCTTGAAATGCCCTGCTTGGTCTAATTAAATGTGATATTCCAGTAACAATTATTTTTTATTATTAGAGGGATAATAAAGATACTGAGATGCAAACAGCTCAATTGAACTTATAAGGGTGAGAAATAAACAAAGTATAGTGTTCCTAAATTCAGTAGCAGATGCACCACAAATAAGCTTGTTCGTTTTATTGACATTATCTAGTTATTTGGCATAGATTTGCCTAATAAGTAAGAATTTAATGAGAAAGTCATTGATAATGTTTGCAATAGTTATCAATGTGAAATGTGACTCAGAGAACATTTGTTTACTTACAGGTAACTACAACAGATTAAATATCACAACATTTTAAACAACCTGGAGATTTTTATGAATCATTTTTATAACTTGCACTGTAATTTATATCCTATTAAAAAGTTTTATTATTGAAAATTAGACATACACTAGTATTTTACAAAACCAAAGGGTGTAGGCTATGTGTGTGTGTAATTTATATCTTTAGTTCAATATTAATTTGCATTATTAGAAAAGTTGCTATTTTTAAATTATTAACCTTCATTGGGATAAATTCTGTCATCTAAAAAATGAATATTTATTCAAAATTAAATAATTTATCTGCTTGGTTAATATGTGATATTGATTATGTGATAACAAAAGAGGAGAATGTGCATAAAAATAATAATAAAGATTCCTACTGACTGATAAAAAGAGAGAGAAATAAATCTATCATAGTGACAATTTAAAACTATCTTTGTAAATTATAAATCACATGCACAAAAATAAGAACACAATAGATTTGACAATATGTACAGATATGTATGTATATATTAAATATATGTGCTATTACAAAGCTACAACTGTTGTAAATTGCACATGAACTTTATAGGAACCCTGTATAGATATTGTTGTCTCAAAAACTTAAAAATACACATTATTTTGTAAAAATTGAGCTTTTGACCATGTCATAAAAAGCAACAAATTGTTCAAAGATTTTATACTATAAAGACCTTTTTTTTTTTTTAAGAACTAAGATAATGGTAGCTCCTGTTTATTGAGTGCTTACTAGGAGCCACAGGTTTGTATGTATCATTTTTTTAAATTAAATCATAACTATGTACATTAGTGCAATCTTTGGGTACAATGTACTGGTTTCATATACAATCTGAAATATTTTCCTCAAACTGGTTAACATAGCCTTCATGGCATTTTCTTAGTTATTGTGTTAAAACATTTATATTCTGCATTTAGTAAGTTTCACCTGTACCCTTCTAAGATGCACCATAGATGTGGACCCACCAATTACCCTCCCTCCACCCATCCTTCCCACTCCCCTCCCTTCTCTTCCCCCTTCCCCATATTCTTGTGCTATAACTGGGTAATAGCCTTCATATGAAAGCTATAAATTAGTTTCATAGTAGGGCTGAGTAATTGAATACTTTTTCTTCCATTCTTGAGATACTTTGCTAAGAAGATATGTTCCAACTCCATCCATGTAAACATGAAAGAGGTAAAGTCTCCATCTTTGTTTAAGGCTGCATAGTATTCCATGGTATACATGTACCACAATTTATTAATCTATTCATGGGTCAATGGGCACTTGGGCTTCTTCATGACTTAGCAATTATGAATTGGGCTGCAATAAATATTCTGGTACAAATATCTTTGTTATAATGTGATTTTTGGTCTTCTGGATATATTCCTAGTAGAGAAATTATAGGATTAAATGGCAGGAAACTATAAAAATACTAGAAGAAAGTGCAGGGAAAACTCTTGAAGGAATTGGCCTGGGTGAATATTTTATGAGGAGGACTCCCTGAGCAATTGAAATAGCATAAAAAATACACTACAATCCAATTAAAGGAAATCAAAATATTTTATTCCAAAATATACTTATTTAACTTATTTAATATGTCTGTTCAGAAAGTCAGCAAACCAAAGTTACCATGCAAAGCTATCTTTTGTGGGAAAGATGTGTTATCTGCAGAGAAACTGCATGATACAACTAGGTTTTCTCAGAGCCCTTCCTTAGTCCAGATACAGGAAAGATTATCTCAGATTCTGCCACCTTTAAGGATCTGAAAGAAACATTTACCATCTTTTATAGTGATTTTCAACCAAAGTGCCAGCACACTGGTGTGTTATAAGAGGATCATAGGTGTGCCACAAAAATTTTTAAAAATCACCTAAGCCCAGGAGTTGGAGGTTGTTGTGAGTTGTGCGATGCCACAGCCCTCCACAGAGGGCAATAAAGTGAGACTCTGTCTCTACACACACACACACACACACACACACAAAATCATGAATATCTAGCAAGTTCAATGTTGGAGATAAGCAATCTGTTAAATGCCTTTCAATCAGACTGGGAACTAAATTTTATTTGTTTTATGGTACGTGTATACAGGTTTCAGCTTAAAACTAAATGATATTTGTTTTCTGACATACAAGTTTATAACTTCAAACATTCTATTATTCCTTACTTAAGAAAAATTTAATGAGGAACTCAAATATCAAAACTCAGCCTCTTCAGACATTTTAATTGTACTGACTTTATAATAGCTTAATAAGTTGCTTCTAAAAATCTAAAAAAAAAAAAAAAATACACTACTGGGACCTGATCAAACTAAAAAGCTTCTGCATAGCCAAGAACACAATAAGTAAAGCAAGCAGACAGCCCACAGAATGGGAGAAGATGTTTGCAGGTTATGCCTCAGCAAAGGTTTAATAACCAGAATCCACAGAGGACCTAAAAGTATGAGCAAGAAAAGAACAAGTGATCACATCTCAGGGTGGGCAAGGGACTTGAAGAGAAACTTCTC
>CAUYRH010097890.1:0-19172 GCA_963574655.1 Perodicticus potto
TTTTTTTTTGGTTGCAGTTTGGCCAGGGCCAGGTTTGAACCCGCCACCCTCGGTATATGGGGCCAGCGCCCTACCTACTGAGCCATAGGCGCCGCCCAAGGACCTGTATTATTTCTTGATAGTCAAAGTATTTTTTCAAAATTAAATTGGTTAAAATTTTAATTTTTTTTTTTTGTATTTTTTTTAAAATAAAGTTTTTTTTTTTTTTTTTTGTTTTTTTTTTTTTTTTTTTTTTTTTTTTTTTTTTTTTTTTTTTTTTTTTTTGTGTAGAGACAGAGTCTCAACTTTATCACCCTCAGTAGTACCCTGGCATCACACAGCTCACAGCAACCTCCAACTCCTGGGCTTAGGCGATTCTCTTGCCTCAGCCTCCTGAATAGCTGGAACTACAGGTACCTGCCACAACACACAGCTATTTTTTGTTGCAGTGTGACCGGGGCTGGGTTTGAACCCACCATCCTTGGTATATGGGGCCAATGCCCTACCCACTGAGCCACAGGCCCCACCCCAACAATACAGGTATATCTTAAATGCCAGATGTAGGTTATTTTATATTGTATGCCACTTTTGGGTGGTATGTATGTGTTATGTATTTTTAAAAATATATAAATATTAAGCAATTCTATTTTGAGTATATAGGGTGGCCATAAAGTTTGTGTACAATTGCACACAAACTTTATGACCACCCTGTATATAGAAAAAGGAGAGAATATAGGAGAAGCACCAATGATGCTAAACCTTCCTAAATATGTTAATGCTTAGTTTCATTGTTCTAACTTTGGAGTATTATATAATTAAAAACAAATTAATCTTAAGAAGAGAAATGCTAAAAGTCAAAAATAAACTAAACAAATCAATCTGTTTGTCCTATTTGTGGTGTAACCACAGAGAGAACAATTACTCAAGATGATGTTTAAACACAATATTGGGACTCCAGGATGCATCTTTAGTGTGCTAGAACCTAAGAAAAAAGGAAACATGAAGAAATCTGAACTTGAATTTGTTGGTAGTAGTAATAAGAAGAGAGGGAGAAAGCAAATATGAATTGATATTGGTATCATTAGAAATCATGATTTCAGCATAAGAGGAAAGAAAGCTAAAACAAAAAGCCAAAACCTTGTAATGTTCAACTGAATTAAAATGTCAATATGAAATCAGGACTTAATTTTTATCTTTCTAAAAAAGGTGCATCTCCTAGTTTGATCCACTGCAATGACCTAGAAGGTAGTGACAAATCAATAGCAGTTACCACTCATCATGTACAGATCATGGTTTATGAAGATCATTTCTCAGTAAAAGGAATCAGGGCTCCTTTGGTAAGTGGCTGATTCCAGTTCTAGGGAAGGAAATGTATAAGGTGAGTCTGAAATATATATCTTAGCAGACCTAAAAGAAAGGAAATTGTATGATTATTGGGAAACCCAAGTTAACTTAAAAGAGATCTCATTGGTTAAAGCTGGGAAAACTTGAGCATCAAAAGGAAAAATTGAATGCAATTTCAATTGATTGAATATATGAAATGTGTAAGTATTCAAGAGTTTCACATTGTATTCTATACACAAATTAGTTGGCCAATTTTGGAGGTTGTTAAGGTACCTCATTATTTTTAGAACATTGATAAATAGAATAATCAAACAGTTTTTCACAGTTGTAAATGCAGGAATGACAGAATTAGAAAAATCACTAATTTGTAAACCCTAATTAAATAATGGATATAGGCAACAGTTATCAATGACTGCTGAAACCATTAAGTCAGAGGTCTCTCTCTGGTGGCCATTTTCTCCTCAGGAGACATTTGGCTATATTTGGAGACAATTTTTATTGCTACAGTGAGACAATCTGTGGGAGTGGTAGTGATAGTGCTACATCTTTTACAGTACACAGGACAGTCCTTCAAAGCAGAGTATTGTCTGGTCCAAAACATCAATTTCTTTGAGAAGCCCTGAATTATGTGAAAAGTCAGTGAGTAACTTTGTAATGAATGAGTTAAGAATTAATAAATTCAAAGACAGACAATAGAACTCACTTAAACTGAAAAATTTATCCAGAACAAACAAATAGAGCCTCAGCGAGCTATGAGACTATAATAAGAGATTCAACATTTGGTTATTGGAATTTCAAAAGAAGAGGAGAAAGAAGGTAGAGAAGCTGAAAAATTATTTGAAGAAAATGGGTAAAAGTTTTTCAAGTTTGGCAATAAATATAAAAGTATAGATAATCTCAAATGATATAAACTCAAAGAAGCTCACATCAAGATATGATGCAGTCAAACTTTTGAAAATTAAAAATTAAGAAAAATAACTAGAAAGCTGCAAAAGAAAGGACACTTCACCATTGGGGATAAAACAATTGGGATGACAGCAGATTTCTCATCCAAAACCATGGGAGCAAGAAGGAAGTGGTAGACATTTCTCAAGGGCTGAAAGGAAGGAATTCTCAACCTAGAATTCTATACCTTGTGTAAATATCTTTCAGCAATAAAGAAGAAATTGAGATATTTAAGAAAAACAAGAATTTGCCTCACTTAGACCTACCCCAAAATAATGGCTAAAGGAAATTCTCTATATAGAAATGAAATGATAACAGAAGGAATCTTGAATCATCAGAATGTTGCTGCCAGCCAGCTCCCCTGATTGATGATGCAGAGGTAGCACCACAGACGGAATGATTGATTTGAAAAGGAATGGCTGAAGCTCGCTCAGGCATTCAGCAACTACCCATCTTTACTAAGATTCTTATAAACCCCAAATCAGCAGATAATAATATCCATGAATAAAGAAAACAAAAGGTAACAAAATCTGCCATAAACATTCCTTGTTGGCATTAATAAAGCAAAACATGTACACACCATTCTAAACTAAGAATATCCTGGTTGGAGATAAATAACAATGGAGATAAACCATAAAGGCACTGGGTTGTCTGTTCTGTTTGCCTACTTCCCTATGTGATTAACTGAAAGTTATTGTGTAAATTGAAGTAGGGAACAAAGTGCAACAACCCACTGCCCCAGGCAGGTGATTAATCCCCAGCTGCGACTTGGCGGGGCCCTCTGGCACATTCTTTCCTTTAGGGCGTAACTGCCTGCATTTTTTCAGCAAAGCCGCTTCTGTAAGTTGGGAGAGAATATCCCCCAAAACTCACATCTAGCCCAAGTACTAGAAATGTTCCTTCTCAGGGCCTTATACATCAAGGAGCACAAATGAGACTGATTGACCTTACAAGGGTGCAGAGGACTGTGCCCCTTCATCAGAAAGGAAGGAAGAACAAGACAGTGAAAACAAGGAAAAATATGAGTACTTACAATAAAATTTACTTCTTTTTATTTTTTTAAATTATGTTTGATGGTTCAAGCATAACTTATAATTCTGTCTTATGTGTTCCTCTATGTATATATGGGAAATATTTCAGAAAATTATAAGCAGAGGAAAGTTAAGGCACATAAATGGTGGTGAGATTGCTATAGTGGTAAAATGTTGATAAAAATAGACTGAGAAAAGTTAAAGTATAAGTGAAATATGTTTTTAATTTCCCTTTATAACAATATATTTTCTCCAATTTCAATATCAGGTGTGTCCAGATCAAGTAGAATGATTTTGAAATATTTCTTCTTTTTCTATTGTCTGTAAGATTTGGCATGATGTGTTTTTTGAAACTCTCCTTTACTTTTATTTATATAATATTAGTTGTCTATTTTTTGAGACTTTAGAAAAAAAAATAAGAAGTTAACTGATGACTTCATACTGAGCCGCAGAGTCAAAGCACTCAAATAATGTCTTATTTGACAATGTGAACATTACTTTCTTAGCATTATTATTACTAATATTGCTTAATATTTCAATGCAATAATCATCTGTTTTCTTTTCTGAATGTATTTATTTTTGTTCATTCTTTACATGGTTTTTTTTTTTTTTGTGGTCCTTATCTCAAACATTGTTATTGTTATTACATTTTAAGCCTTTTAAATTCTGTGAAGGCAAAAAGTGGAAACCTAATTAACACATATATATGTAAAAATAAAAAATAAAATAAAGAAAAGTTAAAGGAAGATCTTTGGGATGAGGAAATTGTTCTCTGCTTTTTCTAACTTTTTGAGTCTAATACTTAATTGGTTTGTTTAGATTTCTTTTAATTGCTTAAGAGTGTGGAATTATTAATTGCTCTCGGAGGTCTATTTAGTTAAGCACCAAATTTTTTAATATATGTTATGTTTATTATCTTTATTACATTAGTCATAAAAACAAATATAATTGGTTTTCATTTTCATTCAGTTTTATGGGAGGGTTTGTTTGTTTTAAATGCTTCCTTTGTTCTGTACCTTTTTGTATGTAGATTTTCTTGCCATTATTTTGGTTTAGTATATGTAGTGCATTCTTCTAGTAACATGGAAGGCTTGTCTTCTTTTTAGATATTGCTTTGGAAACATTTATCAGTGTATATATTTTACCTAACTACTACTTCTTGATATCATACCTTTAGACAGTATTTGTTGAATTCTTCTCTGAAAGATAATTAGTGCACTATACTTTCTCCTCCCTCTTTTCTTTTTTTCAACTTTTCAGTTAATTCATTGTAGTTTTATTTTTAGTTCTGGGAATCCCATTTATAACATACAAACAATATACAACTTAAACTACTATTTGTTGATTTATCATCTTGAAGTGGATATTGATATGTCACTAAAAAAATAAGAGAAAATAAATACCTTAAGTTTATTCCCCCAAATTTCAGGTTGTTTTATTATTTTCTCAACTTATAATTTGCCATTACAACGTTTCCTTCTCTACCTATGCATCCTACAACTGTTTAGTCTTTGTTATATATTTAAATTAGCCTCATAATGCTATAATTTCTCTTATCATTTCTTAACTTGGACAGAATATTTTGATTTTGTCAATGATTTTTTGCCCTCTCAAGAATGATTCATTATAGTAACTTTATGATTTATTTTATCTTTAAAAAGCTCTTAAATGCCTCTTGTTTGTGACTACCAGTTGTCTTTGTATTTGAATAATTGCTCCACTGGGTAGAAGGCATGATATTTTGGAGTGACTTGTTCTTTTCATCAACTCTTTGAAAAATATTGCCACATTTACTAATGGCATTTAATGTGGCTGTGGGTCAGTATGTGACCAACCTGGTCTGTTCCTCCCTGCTCCATTCCATATTAAACTTGATTTTTCTCCCTGGAAAATGATTTATCATTTTTGAAGTTTTATGAACTTGCATAATAAATGTTTTAGTATATATCAGTACTATGAGTTTTCCTCCTGGAACATAGTATAATATTTTAATGTATAGATTTGATTATTATTTTCAGGAAATTTTTCTTTTGTTCTATCTTTGAATATCTTTTCAAAGATAGGGGTTTTTATTTCAATGACACAGGTTATACTTTCCTTGGTCTACTGCTATCCACTTGCTTTAATCTCCCTGCCTTTCCTCTTTATTGATTATAGTTATTTCAGACTTTCTTACTTGATTGGCAATTTGACTATCAGCCTAGTCTATCCTTGCTAAATTTAGTCATTTTTCTCCTTTGGTTTTCTTTTCCCTCAATTTATTTCTTAGGTGTGTAATTTTCCTTTTCGTTTAATTCTGCTTTTTTGTCATCTTGTTTGTAAGATTCTCCGTCTTTCTTAGATTTATATTTTCATATGTACTATACAAAAATGAAAACATCTTAGGGAAATTTCTTCTGTTTCTTAGGTTATCTTTCTTCTAGATAAGATTTACCATCTGTGGCATATATTGCTACTATAATAGCCTACTCAGGATTTCCTATTCAGTATTTCCTTATGGATGGCCCCATTTATTTATGACCTTACAACTCATTTTATTCAGTATAGTAATGTACTCAGCAAGGCAGCATTTCCTAGGTTCTTACAGCTCACAGTGACTATTGCCTTTCCCCCCACCCCAGATTCCTATCAGCATAGAAACATTTAAATTAAAACTTCCCATATTTCTTTTTATGCAGGTGTAGCTTTTGTATGTTGGCTCATCTTTCTCTATATTTGAAGGCTTTAGCATAATTTTTTTTAGGTTTTCACTCACATTTCTTATATATGGTGTGTGTCAGTGGGCTACATGTTGTGTGTTTGGACTAGGAATTATGTTTTACTGCAAGGAATCAAGACAAGTGGTTTAAGTAATTTCTCTTTTTTTCTCTGTCTCTTCCCCTCCATTCTCTCTTTCATATTTTAGGTTGTACATTTTGAATTGTGTAGCATGAAGTTCTTCCCTTTGATTGACTTTGAGGTATTTTGATTGGTTTGCTTCTATTTGTTATTCTATCATTAGAGTTGGGGAAAGAGAGAATTTTAGATGTTTTCTTTCTACCATCTTAACTTGGAAGTCTGTATGAGTACTTTAAATAAATTTTAATCAAAGTAATACAAACAAATGGTTACAAATCAAATCATGCAAAAATATTGTGATAAGAAACAACTGAGCTCAGCTTCACTGTGGCTTAACTCAAACCTTACTCCCTGGGGGCATTTTTTTTCCCTTTTTCTTTCTAAATGGAGGAAAAATTTACTTACTGTGAAGTGCACACATCTTAGATATAAAGTTTGATGAATTGTGACAATTATTTCCCTATAACCTCTACTATGGAACATTTTCATCACTGAAGAAAAATTCCATATGCTGCCCAACAGTTAATTCCCATCTTTCCATCCCCATCCCAGAGGCAATCACTGTATGATTTTCATTCACTATAGATTAATTTGCCTATTGTAGAACTTCATACAAATTGACTTATGTAGTGCATGTTCTTTCATGTTCTTTTTTATTTAGTTTCTTTTACTTAGCATAAAACATTTACATTTCATTCATGTTGTAGTGTATGTTTTTTTTTTTTTTTATGGCTGAAGAGTATTCCATTATCTGTTTATATTATAATTTGTTTATTCAAGTTTTTGATGATGAACTTTTAGGTTATTTTCAGTTTGGAGCTATCATGAATAAAAGTGCTATGAACATTCTTGTTCACACCTTTATATGTACTTATGTTTTTATTTCTCTTGAGTAAATATCTAAAGGTGGAATTTCTAGTCATAGAGTGTACTTTTAAATTTATGAGAAACTATTAGAGTAATTTTCAAATTGTTTATACCTTTTTACATTCAGCAAGGTGTGAGAGTTTTAATTGCTCCACATTCTCAGCCACACTTGGTGTTGTCATTCTTTTTCATCTTTGCTATTTGAATGGCTGTGATTATAATTTGTATTTCTCTGATGACTAATGATTATGTTAAGCCCTTTTTATGTACTCATTAACCATTTCTGTGTCTTCCTACATGAAATCCTTGTTCAAGTTTCTTGCTGATTTTTTAATTGGGTTGTTTTTCTTTCTATTATTGAGTTGTATAAATTGCTTATGTAGTCTAGGTAATAGTCCTTTATGGAATATAAATATTGCAAATATTTTTCTCCCAGTCTGTGACTGCCATTTTTTTTTTTTATTTGAAACAGAGTCTCACTATGTCACCTTCAGTAGAGTGCCGTGGTGTCACATTTCACAGCAACCTTAAACTCTTGGGCTCAAGAAATTCTCTTGCCTTCACCTCCCAAGCAGCTAGGACTACAGGCACCCACCACCCAGCTATTTTTTTGTTGCAGTTGTCATTGTTGTTTAGCTGTCCTGGGCCAGGTTCAAACCTGTCACCCTTAGTGCATGTGGCTAGCGCCATAACCACTGTGCTATGGGTGCTGAGCCAGCCATGTGTTTTCTTAATGGTGTCATTGGGTGAGCAAGAATACTTAAATTTTGATGAAGTTTAAGTCTGTCTTTTCTATTTTGTGGATAATGATTATTAGCTAATAAATCATTACTTAGCCCATGTTTTCTTCCTGAAAACTTTTGTTTTTGTGACTTAGTCTATGACACATTTTGAGTTAATTTTGTGTAAGATGTAAGGAATGGGTCTAGGTTCATATTTTGTTTATGTGTGTGGGGAGGTCTGACAATTAAGTTCATGAACTTATCCTAGAAAAAAATGCTACATGCCTCATTAATGAATATCAGTACAGTCACAAGATGGCCAAAAGGAGTACTTTGAAGATGAACATAGTAATATTTAGCAATGAGGTGTGTAGCATTTTCTCTAGGATGAGTTCATGAACTTAATTGTCAGACCTCATACAACAAAAGCTCTGATGGCCATTCCAGAAAAAGAGTTCCAAAATTGAACTCTTGAAGGGTGGTGCCAAAATTGCTTTGAAGGGTGGACTAGGCACAGGCATTGGTATATAGCTTCCTAAGGGGAGTATGCTGAAGATGACCAGAGTGATTTTCAGCAATGAGATATGTAGCACTTTTTCTAAAATGAGTTCTAGAATTTCATTCTCTGAGTTTATATAAATACATATGTGTGTGTATGTGTGTATCATTTCTAGCAGTGTTTGATAAAAAGCTTTCCCCATTTAATAGCTTTGACGTCTTTGTCAAAGAGCAATACCACATTGTCTTATTACTATGGCCTTGTAGCAAGTCTTGAAAACCATTACTGAGAGTTTTCTTTGTTCTCTTTTAGCTACTCTGTGTCTATTACATTTCACATAAAATCTAGAATCAGTTTATCAAATTCTATATAAATACAGAAAGGTCTGCTGGGATTTTGATTGAGAATGCACTAAATTTGTAGATCAAGTTTAGAAGAGTGGAACATTTTATCAGTATTGAGTCTAACACCCCATGGACATGGAAGATCTATTTATTTAGGTCTTCATTAATTTCTCTTAGTAATGTAATTTTCAGTGTTCTGGTCTTGAATATATTTTGTTAAACTTACCTAGGTATTTTATTACTTTTGATGCTATTGACAATGATATTGTTAATTTTATTATCCAATTACTTATTGCTTAATGTGATCATTAGTCAATTTGGGTATTATTGTTATCCAATTAATCACTATTCTGGGTGTTGCTAGGTAGGCATTTTGTAGACTTGATTAGCATATATAATCAGTTTATTTTCAGCAAAAGGAGATTATTCTTGCTAATCTGTAGGCCAGAACCAATCATTTGAAAGGCCTGAACAACAGAACTGAAGTGGCCTTGAAGAAGAAAAAATTTTACCTGTGAACTACAGCTTTAGCTGCTGCCTAGAAGTTTTCAGCCTACCTTACTAAGAGCCCTTCCTATAAGAGCAGGACTTATCTCGGCAGCCTCAACAATGAAGTCAACCCCTTTCTTTCCACGAATTTCTTTATAAATATCTTACTGGTTTTGTTTCTCTGGGGTCCTTTGAGAGAGAGACTTTGAGAGATAGACATAAGGTAATTTGTGAACGCCAAGTATGGTGTCTCATACCTGTAATCCTAGCACTCTTTGAGGCCCCGGCAGGTGGATTGCCTGAGCTCATAGGTTAGAGACCATCCTGAGCTAGAGTGAGAAATCATCTCTAAAAATAGCCGGGCATTGTGGCAGACACCTGTAATCCCAGCTATTTGGGAGGCTGAGGCAAGAGAATTGCTTGAGTCCAAGACTTTGGGGTTGCTGTGAGCTATGATGCCACAGTACTCTACCAAGGGCAACAAACTAAGACTCTGTCTCAAAAAAAAAAATTGTGAATATTAATCCTTTACTTTCCAAATTTATTTAATAGTTCCTATTTTTTTTAACCTATTCAGTCATATCATCTGACAGTTTTATTCCTTCGTTTCCAATCTGATGACTTTTCCTTTTTTTCATATCTTTTATTGTAATTAAAACATCACCCTTTATTTCTGGTGATAATACTTGTCTTACAGTCTACTTTGGCTAATATTAATAAAGTCTCTCTATATTTCTTACGATTAAGTATTACATCAGGTGTCTTTTTTTATTCCTTAACTTTTAATCTATGTACCAAATAGTTTCCAGCATCTAAACTTTATTTAGCAAGGAGCACCAGTGGGAATACTTTACTTTGTTTACAAGCACAGCAAGCAATTAGAACCACATATATCTCCTCCAAACTGAAGACTGATTTCCATTACTGGGGTACGTGTAACTTTATCAACACACAATGAGGTGATGAATTTAATTACCTCGTGTATCTTCATAGTCATATTTTAGTTTTGTTCATTGGTTTTGAAAGCTCTGTAGCTTTAAGTGATAAAAGATGATTTTAACAGAGTTATAGACATTCCTTAGGTTTCATTTTTGCCTTTGCCTGAGAACGAAGGGATTTGATGGAGGTATTCTTTTAACATATTGAAGCCTTCTAAAGTAACCGCACTAGTTATTAGTCGCTGTTTGTTTGTTTCTTTGTTTGTTTTTGAGGAGAAGGAAAGAAAACTTTATTAATTTGCTGGCAGTGGGCGCCTGTAAAAGGCAAGAGAATGGCTTAAGCCAGCGGTTTTCAACCTGTGGGTCACAACCCACAGGAACTGTATTAGTTATTAGTCTTTGAATGCCTCATGCCCTTCATGCTATTCAAAGCCTTGCCCTCTGAGGGTAAGTGATAACAAGTAAACAATATGATGATTATCTATTTGCTTCAGCTCTAGCTAGGCCAAATTTCACTATGGTTTCTTGAAGGTCCGCTACCTGGAGTCTGATTTAATTATATGATAAGCTAAGAGTCTTAGTTGCAAGCAAAAGAAACTGAATATCTATTGTAGGCAGGAAGAAAATCTATTAGAAGAAACTTGGATAGCTTACACATTTGATAAGAATTATAGAACAAGGCTCTAGAAGCAAGCAGACTCAACAGGAAGCATGATCACTAATTTTTTTAAAGCAGGAATAGACCTTTTGTTATGACTGGATATTACTGCAGCTCTTCTTAATGATTTATTTCTAAGCCCTCCTTCTTACATCATTAACTTCTCATTCAAAATCCTAGAATTTTGGTACTACCCCATATTTCCTCTAGGGGAAGATTTATCCATGATAATGAACTATAGATTTAGCGATCTACAGTTCAAGGTATAGAACTGAGCCTCACCAATACTGCACACAACGAGGATATTTCCCAAAAATAGAAGGTTGGATGATGAAGAGCCAAAGCAAAAAACACTAACAAATTTAAATATGCCAACCACTTTCTACTGCGTTTTGGAATTTTGGGCAAGACATCTAATTTGCGTTGATAATTGCTTTGTTGTTTTCTGTCAGTCAGTGAACTGATGAGAATGTATGCCAGTCTGATTCTCATGCCTTGCAAGTCAACTGGCTCTCTGTTTTTTCTTTCTTGAAAATGTGACAATCTTTTATATCATTATTCCTTGGGGTTCTGAAATTTCTTCAGGTGGCGTCTTTTTTCATTCATGGTACGGAGCATTTAATGGACTCTTTTCACCTCAAGAGTGGTGGTGATCTTCAGTTCCCTCTACCTTTTCCATCCCACTTTTCTGAAATTCCTTGTAGTCCCTCTTTAACTTTGTTGAATCTTCTCTTTGACCAGTAAATCCTCCCTTCCTGTTCTTAAGTTTATTCCTTTCTTTATTTCATTTCAGTTAAGTCTGAAAAACTTTTCCCTGTTTTACTCATCTTTTAAATTGTGTTTTCTTATTTTCTTATTTACCTATGAATTTTTTTAATCTGTCCATTTTGTGCCAATTTTTTTCTGCCACAAATTTCTGCAAAACTTAGAACGCAGTTAGAAATGTGGAATTTCTTTTGATTTTCTTTTTTTTTTTTTTTGCATTCTAAATTAAGTAATTATTCTCATATTTGGTGAGTTTAGTGCTTGAGAATGATTATTCAATATGCCACCCCTTCTTAATAGTTGGTGTTATTTCATAATATATTTCTGGAGAACTTCTCCTGACACAAGTTTCTTTGCAACTCCCTTTAGTGGAGGCTAGTTGTTCATTAGTTTTTCCACACCTCGTAAACCTCAGGGTCAGTATGTGAGTAAAGAAATGCACTTTTTGTGCCTCATTGCTACTGTCAAAAGGGCTCTTCCTCAGTCTTCAAAGCCCCCAGCCCCGAGAGGAGGATGTCTTAGTTGCTGCTAAGACACACCAACTCTTAGCACTTGACTGTGTCTTCCTGGTCATTTTCCAATTCCTCATCACCTCCTGTCCTTTACTGAAGTTTCGATCTTGTACTTCAAGCTTTTTCTGTCCAGCTATACTGCTATGGGACAATGGCCATGCCAATAACATAATCCAGCCCTTGGTCTTCTAGTTTCTCGGCTTTCTCTTTCCCAGTCTTCAGGGTGCCTGTCCCACTTCAGCTGCTTGCTCTGTGACCACACATTGCTCTGGAATAGTGCAGAACAACAGGACTTTCTGCAATGATGAAAATGTTCTAATTTGTGTATGCTCTCTTTCTTGCTATCAACACAAATACCTTCTCCATTCTTTCCACGTTTCTCCCTCTATCAGCTGGTGGTCTCATTTATGCTTCATTGAGATGATAAAAGACATAAACCAAGAACACCTTCAGTATGTCACTATTCAGTCTACTAACCTGTCTGCATTTAAACATCTTTGTCTTTGTCTTGGCTCTTACTGTTTTAGAAAAAAATGTCCATTTTCCACTCAGAGCCCACCTCCTCTAATTCATCCCCTCCAGCTTAATGAATGATTTCACTATTCCACCTCTTTTTTTTTGTTTGTTTTTTGTAATGGTACACCAGCATTAAGTTATTCATCATGCTACAAAAAAAAAAAAAAAAAAAAAACAATTCTCCTTTGTCTTTGTGTCTTATTCCAGTTACTATGATATTTTGGGGGACCCTTCACTGATTGCTATCCCTGTTGCCTCATGCTTCATTTGTTAATTTAGCAACTGAAAGTCAATTTATTAAAATAGACAACTTAACATATCTGCAATAGTGAACTCATCCTTTACTCCTAGCTCCCTCTTGGTGGGAGTAATCTGCTTAATTCCTAATGAACTGTTAAAGTCAATGGGTCACTTGGGGATTCTCTTTTTTTTTATTTAAATATATGTATTTTATTATTCTTCATTACATTATTTCCCCCCCCCCACCCCTCCGTGGTAAGACAGAATCGATTTACAGAAAAGAATACAGAAAACACCAAAGCTCCTGGTAGAGGGAGAGATTTCAAGTGGGGAGAGAGATGCTCTCTCCGTTCCTCTCCCGGTCTTTCCCCATCTCCTCCTCTAGGCTTCTAGCCTCAGGGTATATATAGGTGTGTGGGTTCCTTGGCTAGGAAACAAATGAATACAGCCCCTTCCACCAGGGGCAAGGTGAATGAGTGTATCAATGAATGGACACAGTCCATCCATGGAATTCAGGCCTAGGAAATTCACAAGAAACTGACCTAGGCATAGGAAATGGGGGTTCCACATTTAGTCCACTTGGGGATTCTCATCTGGGAACCATCCCAACTATTGGAATTTTCACCGTAAGGGATTTTTTCTGGATCTATTCTTAGAGTTTTTGGTAGGTTTCTGAATCTGTCCCTTCATGTTGAAGTTCTCTCTTGTGCCCCTAATCAAGTCACGCATACCTCCTCTAGAGATTATACCTTGGCTTACTCTAACCTTGCTGGTTTGAGTAATTCACCTGGATCCACAGGTGTCTTCGTGTGTGTGTGTGTGTGTGTGTGTGTGTGTCTTTCCTATCTTTAAAAGCCATAGCTGCAGCACCACTTCCTGACTGACAATGGGGAGTCTGGAGGAGCTGATGGGACACCAGCTCTTCTGAAGGTGCAACCAAGTCAGAGGTCCCCAATTTATTCCTAAGACCATGCCAGCTAAGCTTTCCTATCACCAACAGGCAGAAACTATTCATTTCCAAGGTCAAAAAAATGAATGCTAAGTTACCAAATTCATTGGACGTGATTCCGTGTTCCTTTTACTCATACTCATTTGATCATTTCACTTTACCCAAGTCTAACCTTTGAAATAATTGACGACTCCCACCTTCTTGAAAAATGCCCTTGACTCTGCTCTTCAAACTCTGCCTTCTCACTTTCTTCCCACTTACTTACCAATTTCTGTCTCTCACTGGCCATTTCTCTTGTGCCAGGCCTCTAAGCAGACCTGCCAACTGACTTTCTTTGATTACGTTCCTTCCCTAGGTAATATTTTCAGATACTAATAGTATGTTTAATATCTGCCAGCACTAGTTGTAGTTTGCCTTAATCTTATTTTTTTTCCAAGTTGTCTTTGCTACCTTGGAATAAATTAGGTTGTAAGTAACAGACTTGCAGCCAAAAGTGGCTTAAAAAATAAGAGAACACAGAAGTAGGCCTGTATATTAGTCATGGTTCTTAGCTGCAGACAACAGAATTCACTGTGCTTATTTTATCAATAAGATGTTTATTAAGGGATAAGTGAGAGCATACGAAATCATTGGAAGGACCGAAGGAACAAGGGCCAAGCCTTTTTCGGTGAAAAACTCCCAGAATCATTCTCCAAAGCTGCTGGTTTTCCCCACCACTACCACTGCCACCTTCAGAATATTCTACCTCCAGTGCTACCCCTGAAGAGATACGTCCACCCTGCCTGTTTCCTTAAGTAGTTCTGTTCCAATTCAGTCGCCTTATGGGTGTGTTTGATTGCAGTAATGAAGTCATATTTTTTAATGCTTGAGGCAAAGGAACTTAAGAAAGGAGGTTTTGTTTCTATTTTGGCAAGGCAAGATTCACAATGTGGGGAACTATGAATATCTGAAGAAGAAGTGCAGAATATATTGGGCAGTTGCAAATGACAAACCTCAACTATAGAGAAGTTGAAAGGCAATGTTTGCATAGACTTTTCAGTTCTTTCTTTTTTTTTTTTGGTAGAGACAGAGTCTCACTTTATCACCCTTGGTAGAGTGCTGTGGCATCACAACTCACAGCAACCTCCAATTCCTGGGCGTAGGTAATTCTTTTGCCTCAGCCTCCAGAATAGCTGGGACTACAGGCACCTGCCACAATGCCCAGGTATTCTTTTTTTTTTTTTTCTTTTTTGCAGTTTGGCCAGGGCTGAGTTTGAACCCATCACCCTCAGTATATGAGGCCAGTGCCCTACCCACTGAGACACAGGTGCCATCCCACTTTTCATTTCTTTATGGTTTCTTTCGGCTTTGCCCTCTCTGTGTGCTCTCATTTCCTTTTGGATGGCTTCACTGGAAGGTCTACCATGTTTTAATCAGCTGAGTCATAAACTTTGTAAACTCTACTTGGTGTCAAGCAGTGTTCTAGAGGATGGCCTCTGCCCAACAGGGAGGCAAGAGAGAATGTTCCATGTAAATAATGCCTATAAAGAGCAATGATTTTTTTTTTTCTTCTAAAGCTCCTCGTAAAATATGCATCCTTCTGAACTGGATCACAGAACTTTTCCTGAAATAATCACTCTGACAAGCAGGTGAGAGGAGCTGATTGGTGTAAGCCAACCATGGGTAAGCTTCCCTTGTAGCATATAGACTATTTGAGGAAGAGGTTAAAAACAAGAAACAATGTTGAGGAAATGAATGCTGGATGACCTTGAAGAGCAAATGCATTCACTGCACTAATTCTACCCATTTGGTAGATGAACCCAAGAATTCCATTGACTTCTACAGAAATTGCATTATTTCAGTACATAACTTTGGAAGAATTAGCATCCTCATAAAATTTATTCTTCTCATTCTGAAGTGAGGAGTACATCTCCACTTACATTGTTCTTCTTTATTGTTTATAAAAGTTTTATGATCTCTTTCAAATATGCTTTCTAGCAAGATTTTTACCAAAAAGTTTTTATATTGTCATGATAAAAATAATTCTCTAAAAATATTTTATTTTTGATATATATATTATCAAAGTTTATTTATTAAATTAATTCTTATTTCTTCATAAATGATTTGATAAATCCTGTTTATTTATGAAAAATATTTCCATTGGGAAGTAATTTTACATTTAGTTTTGTTGATATTGTCAATAAATCATCCTGTTATTTTATTTCTAAAAAGCAAATATTAAAGTTTCATTCATGTATTATTAAAATGGCACTAATTGCTAGAACAATATGAGAGTATTATCACTTTGCTATTAGTTCAAAACTAAAAACTTAATAAGATTACATTATTAAATTACATGTTATTGCATCATTAGAATACATGTTATTTTAATGTCAAATAAATAAAATATTTAAATTGATTGTTTGGGTTATAGTTTCAATTTATTATGTTAAGGATATAGTTCTACTTTTTATGAGTATTTTAAATATACCAGCATTATTTAAAATATTTTAAATTTTATGTATTTGTTAAGTACTATATGAAAAGATTTCTTGAATATGAAATAATTGTTACATCCAGAATTTAAGTTGCTGCATTTTATGTGAATATAGTAATTATTATCACTTGCCTTTTTAAAAATTCTTTATTAAATCATATCTGTGTACATTAATGCATTTATGGGGTACAGTGTGCTGATTTGATATACAATATAGAATGCTTACATTTAACTGATTATCATAACCATCTCCTGGCCTATTTATTTGTGTAGCAAAAACATTCATACTCTATTCTTAATAGTTTAGAAATATATCATTGCATTATGTGCATTAGGTTGGATCCCCCCCAAACCCTCTCTCCTCCAGCCTCCTTTCTCCCCTCCCCTCACTTTCCTCTTCTCTCCTTCTTTCTGGACTATAGTTATGCTTTCCCATCCCTGTGAAAGTGTAGATGATGATATACTGATTTCATAGTAGAACTAAATACATTGGATACTTTTCTTTTTTTCCCATTCTTGAGGAACTTTACTAAGAAGCGTATGTTCCAACTCCATCCAGGTAAACATAAAAGATGTGAAGTCTCCATCTTTTGTATGTCTGCATAGTATTCCATGGTTTACATGTTCCATGGTTAATAGATTAACAACTTGTTAATCTATTCATGAGTTGATGGGCACTGGGGTTGCTTCCATGACTTGGCAATTATGAATTGGGTGGCAATAAATATTCTGATACAAATGTCTTTGTTGTAAAATGATTTTTGATCATCTGGGTAAATACCTAATAGGGAGATTGCAGGATCAAACGGTAGGTCCACTTTCAGTTCCTTGAGTATTCTCCAAACTTTTATCACTTTCTTAGTATTTACCTGTGGATTTTACTTTTAAAGGAAACACACGAAATCTCTATTTGAGCCTCATCCTATATCTGGTAAAAACAGGGATAGATTTTTAAAGATGGTTAATCTTCTTCAACATTCGGATATATTATAGCTTTAACTTTTATATTACTAAATCATTCATCATGAAAATGTATATTTTCCAGTTTCTAAGTCATCTAATTTATTTAAAGAAGCCAATATTTTCTCTTGTGAAAAAACTTTTAAATACTACTCAAAGTTTTATATTCTTTTAATCTTTATATGTCTTCTCCAAACCCGTTTTTGGTTATTACTATGGCATAATATGCAGAAAATTGATTTTTTTGAAATCATGTGAATATAACTAATTAAAACACCACTTCCTACTTAAAATGAACAAATAATTAAGCAAGGTTTGCTTTTTTTCTCCCCATCTACCAAAGGAATTTCTTAGTCAATTCAATAAAGACTATTTTCTTAGGAAAAACTAAAATAGACACAATTGATAGTGCATTTCTAAGAGATTTATACCTTTAAATTTTTCCTAAATTTTGAATTTATTATGTATTTCTTTTTCACAATTCCCATTTTCATTTCTTTCTGTCTCCCTTTCCATCATTGCTCTGAAACAGTGAAAGTTTCTCATGAAAGTAGAATCCTACAGTTTCAAATTTCCCATCTTTAAACTATATTAGGCAATTTATAGGGTTGACATTTGAAGCCAATTGCAATAGTACTTTTAAAATTCTTGGATGAGAAAGCCCTTTATAAATAAGATTTTCCTGTTCAAATGGAGAATGGCTCTCTGCACACCATGAAGAGAAATTTAAGCAACTCTGTTAAAGCACGTTCATTATAAAACAAACAAACAAACTTGCTTCTTGAACGTCTGTCCTTTCTGAGAATATAAAGCAGGCAGAATTTTTTCCCTATAAATTTTTCTTATATTAGTCCCTTTTCAGTGACTTTATGGCTAAGCTGATAGTTTCAAAGTTTTACTGATGAAATTTTAAAGTTCAATTCTCTCAATGTTTCAAAAGAACCACATAGACCTGGCTGTTAGCTTTTGTGTAAACTAATCTTTGTTTAATTTTTCATTGATAAAAACATGATCTTGAAACATTTTGACCCTCTTTCATGTAAAGACTTTTTACTATGCTTTGGAATTGATGTAAAAACAGGCCATTATGGATTTCCCTGGAATCCTGAGCTTCGTGTTTCTCTAACATTTCCTCTCTCAAATACTGCTTTGCAGAATTTCCAGTATCTTAACTTTCCATTTTTGATGGTCTTCTTTCCAATTTACTTTCCCTCCCTCCAAACTGGATATTCTCCCTAGCCTTCTCAGCAGCCTTTCTGCCATAGTTAAGTCCAACCTTTACACAGATACGTTTTTATAGAGAATCAGGTTAACCAAGCCATCTTTTTCACTCCCAACTAAGAAATGATATGTCTCCTTTTACAGCTTCTGAAACAAAACCCTAACTTCCTGGAGTGTCTTCAAAGATACTAACTACTCCAACTCATATTTTGTGGTTCCCTTGACATGAATTTTCTGCTCCTGTCAAACAAATCAGATTTTATCTAGTCCCTAGCATTAGTGTCCAAATGGAGCCATTATCATCATCGTTAGTCACCAAATGGATCTCTCCAGGGAAACTATCTCCAAACCTCCTTTACCTAGAATATTAGAGTCTTTTGCTCTAGCAAAATGTATCTAAAATGTATCCTCTCTGTACCATCTTTTAGGCTGACTCCTCCACTGAGCAGTTTTCTAAGTTTCCTGAACACTTAGACTTACAACTCTTCTGCAAGACTATAATTAGTCTGTGCATGTTTGTATTACTATTAATAGATTACTATTCATATGTGTGTTTACATAATCATAGTTTTTACTGATGGAAGAGAGCTCCTATCTGTCATTTTGGATGCTTGTCTTGGTTAAATAAAAAAACAACCCAGTGGCTCAGTGCCTGTGGCTCAACAGGCTAAGGCGCCAGCCACGTACACCTGAGCTGGCGGGTTCGAATCCAGCCCGGACCCGCCGAACAACAATGATGGCTGCAACCAAAAAAACTGGCCGGGCGTTGTGGCGGGTGCCTGTAGTCCCAGCTACTTGGGAGGCTGAGGCAAGAGACTCGCTTGAGCCCAGGAATTGGAGGTTGCTGTGAGCTGTGATGCCACAGCACTCTATCCAGGG
>CAUYRH010097893.1:0-13513 GCA_963574655.1 Perodicticus potto
TTTGAGACAGAGCCTCAAGCTGTCACCCTGGATACAGTGCTGTGACTTCACAGCAATTCCAACCTCCAATTCCTGGGCTCAAGCGAGTCTCCTGCCTCCGCCTCCCAAGCAGCTGGGACTACAGGCGCCCACCACAACGCCCGGCCATTTTTTGGTTGCAGCCGTCATTGTTGTTTGGCAGGCCCGGGCCGGATTCGAACCTGCCAGCTCAGGTGTACGTGGCTGGTGCCCTAGCCCACTGAGCCACAGGCGCCGAGCCCCCCTTTTTTTTTTTAAAGGACAAATAGTGACAAGGCAGGCTCTTGGTCACTTTTTTCTTTCTTTCTTTCTTTCTTTTTTCTTTGAGACAGAGCCTCAAGTTGTCACCCAGGATAGAGTGCTGTGGCATCACAGCTCACAGAACCTCCAATTCCTGGGCTCAAGCGAGTCTCCTGCCTCTGCCTCCCAAGTAGCTGGGACTACAGGCGCCCATCACAACACCCGGCCATTTTTTGGTTGCAGCCGTCATTGTTGTTTGGCGGGCCCAGGCTGAATTCGAATCCACCAGCTCAGGTGTATGTGGCTGGCGCCTTAGCCACTTGAGCCACAGGTGCTGAGCCTGGTCACTTGTTTCTTGAAGAAGCTTTTCTTTCTTTCTTTCTTTCTTTTTTTTTGAGACGGAGCCTCAAGCTGTTGCTCTGGGTAGAGTGCTGTGGCATCACAGCTCACAGCAACCTCCAACTCCTGGGCTCAAGCGAGTCTTCAGCCTCCGCCTCCCAAGCAGCTGGGTCTACAGGCGCCCGCCACAATGCCCAGCTATTTTTTTGGTTGCAGCCGTCATTGTTGTTTGACGGGCCTGCAGATTGGTGTTTCTCTCTACATAAATTTTACTTATATATTTTTTTGAGACAGTCTCACTGTGTCACCCTGGGTAGAGTGCTGTGGCATCATAGCTCACAGCAAACTCAAACTCTTGGGCTCTAGCCATCCCCTTGCCTCAGCCTGCCGAGTAGCTGAGACTACAGGTGCTCGCCACAATGCCTGGTTAGTTTTTAGAGATGACAAGTCTTGTTCTTGCTCAGGCTGGACTTGAATTCCTTAGCTCAAGCAATCCTCCTGCCTCAGCCTCCCAGAGTGTTAGGACTACAGATGTGAACCACTGTGCCCAGCCCATGAATTTTTGGTTATAGCCCTTCAGCCTTCATTTCACCCCACCATCTCCATTTCTGTTTCTTCCTCTCCATGTACATAAAGGCGTGCTGAGCCTTTACTTAATGAGCAATCCCAGCCCAAAGTCGAAAATCAGACCAGGAAATTGAAAAACACATCTAGGACATAGCAGACAGCTTTTTCCCACATCAACTTACTGGCCCTTTGTAACAACCCCTTGAGCTAGGTAGGATAATCCTGTTCTTCAGAGGAGGAACATGACCTGTCTCAACCCAAGGCAGAGCTGGATTCTACCTGGGAAGCTCACACTCCAAGGTCTGCAGGGGCTTCTGGGGACCCTCCTAGGCTGTAGTGGCAGATGGGTTCATAGCTGTCCCGAATATGGTTTTCCTCCTATTCCTGCAGAGTTCTCCCATCCCTGGCTTAGAGTCACTCTGTCCCTCCCTCTTCCCTGAAGCACCAGAGATGAGGATGTGGTGGCCACAGGCACCTCCAGGGGATGCTCTTTTGGCTTTCTCAGGGCAGCTGGAGAAATAGGTTCCCTTTGTCAGTAACCTTCCCCCACCTTCCTCCACTACTGGGGCTTCGGTAGTGTTCTTCTTGCCACATAACCACAACCCAAAGGGCTGGGGCGCAGTGAGGACAGGGACTGGGAGCACAGCACCAGCCACACGCAGCCTGCTCCTCTCTACAGGGCCCCCAACCCAGGCAAGGAGCCAGTCACTTCCCAATTAACAGCTGGAACCCTCCAGCCCCCCATTTATGTTCTGGGGCCAGTTGGGGGGACCACTGTCTGGGGCTTAATGCCCCCCAGCCCTCTGGGAGGTCACTTGAGACTCATCATCTGGATGAGTGCTTTTTAATTTTCAAAGTGCTTTCCCACCACCATCTTCATTCACCTGAGACTCCCTGGAGAGCACCTGCTAAGCCTGGATTACCCTTAGCCCTCACCCACTTGAAGGAAGACAGAAACCACAGCCCAGAAAGATGGCCAGCTTTTCCACTGTCACACATCTTGTTGAGATGCAGCCAGGAGAGCATTTCCCTCCTCCACCAACCTGGATGGGGTACACCACAGGTGGGCTGTGGGGCCCCCGGAGAAAGAGGAGGGAGCATCTCTTTGCCTGGGGCCTGCCATCTCCTGCCGCCCTAATCACCTCTCCTCTGGGACAGATCAGAGCCTGGGAAGGTAGAAACAGGCGAGCAGCTCTGGGCCACCTTGCCCTAGGAATTGGGACAGGCCCTGCCCTGGAATCAAGCACTGATAGAGGGGCAAGGAAGGAAACTAGGTTTCTTGTAAATAAGCACAGAGAAACCCCAACCAACTGAGCTTGCAAAACCTCTATTTTTCCCCTCCCTCTTCCTGATTTCATCTTAAATGGAGGGGGCAGTTGGAAGAGAGGACTAGAAGAGCAGGAGCTGACAGAATAGCTGTGGGGGCTTCTCTGGGCACTTGCCAAGGAGAAAGATGGCTGATTGGAGTCCAACCTAATTGGGCCACGGTCATGGGTTTGAGTCCTGTGGAGGAGTTCATTCTGCTCTGTCCGGGTCTACACACTGGATCCCTGACTCTGGCCTTCTGTCTCTTAAATACGCAACTGCTGGTCACATGATGCAGCAGGCAATTCCCTGCTTGATGCCAAGGAGGGGATGTTTTAAAGCAGAGGGTACAGCTGTTCCTGAGGTAGTTTCCATGTTGTTTGTGGTTGTGGGGGAGGAGTGTTGAGAGAGTGGGAAATGGCATGAAGGAAATTGTCACTTCCTTTCCAGAGAATTCCAGAAAGGTTTCATGGAGGACAAGGTATTTGAGGAGTGAGAGCTGGCTTCAAGGGGATGAAGAACTGCAGGAGAATTGTGCTTTGTGGCCTAGCTGACCATCTGGCCTCCATGTTTTCTGGCATGTGTGAAAATGCCACGGGTGTTACCAGCAACTCTGTGAGAGCCATTGGTTCAGCTGAACGAGTGTAGATTTAAACACATTCCACGCATACTGTGGACGTGGCTTTCACATCAGGGCTGTTTTCTGTACAGGAGTCCCTAATGGGTGGGGACTGGATACGACTTGGTATGTTCCAGCGATGGCTCCAGAAAGGGTCTGTAGGTCTGAAGGAGGCCCAGTTGTGGTGACACAGGAGAAGCTCAAACCACTTCTATTTGGCTTTGGTTTTGAAATGCAGTCAGAGCCACAGAGAGCCAGAGGTGTGCATTTGCAGGCCAGGAGGTGGGCTGTCTTTGCCTGCTCACTCCCTCCTGCGGAATACAGGGTACACACACTACTAGCCAATATGGGGTGTCCAGGGCCCATGTCCTCTCACAACAGCTTTACTTTCAGCTCAGTAAGACAGGCCCTGAGAGCCAGGGATTTTGCAGTACTGAGAAGGGAACGAGGGAGCGGAGTTCTTTCCACTGGGGAGGAACTTTGGAGCCAGCAGTGAGCTGAGCAGCACGCACCTGGGGGGAATTCATCATCAGTTACTAAGGGCTCCCAGGGGCCTCAATTCCTGAGCTCAGTGTCTGTGTGTCCCTCTGGAGTCCCCCATTTGCTGGCAAGTCACAGTCCAGGCTCTAGGCCTCTGAAGCTGTGTCCCATCCAAAGGAGAGGGGAGCCCCTGGTGTGGGCCTCTCTGGCCTCCAGCAGGGCGCAGGGCGGGCCTTCCATGGTGGTGGCTTCTTTGGTTTCAGGTTCCTGGGAGAGGGAGGTTATTTTGAGGGACTTAAGGGGGGGAGGTGGTTCGCTCCTCTGCCAGGGAGAGTGAGTGAACATGCAAATGAGGCTCTCTCCACCTCTCACTTTCAAATCCTCAAACATCTGAAGGGGGAGGAGGGAACTTTCTGGACTGGGAGGTTCCTAGGTGGGGGGAGTATTGCTTAGCCTTGGCTTCAGGAGGGGTCAGCAGGATCAGCCTCGGTTGCTGAGGACGTCCTCACAATCACTCATAGCCCTAGGCCAGCATAACCTGCACCAACCACGTCCTGGACTTACACACTTCAACATACGGACACATACAAGAATGCAATTAGAACGGTCTCTTTTATTTCAAATCTCTCCTCTGCATTGATGGCCAAGAGTTTCATACAATGCAGTGCAGTGGCTGCCACCCATCTCCGACCAGCTCCCTAGCTGATGGGCCTTGGGAGGCTCACCCCAAAGATCCATACCTACTCAGGTCTGGCACTCTCTCCCTGAGAAGCGCAACCCCACAAAACCAGAAGAACCCCTGCCCCTGCCCACCCTCATCTTCAGCACAGCCTCCTGGAGCCAGCATTACACAGTGTTTGTCACCCAAACAAGGCAGCTGTAGCTAGCCCAGAGGAGGAGGAACCAACGACTGAGCTTGTGGCTTTGCTGGCCAGACCAGGGCAGCCCTTTGACACACAGAGGCTCTCACGCACATGTGCCCATACTTGGAACACATGCACACACCCCATGCATACGTGTACCTACAGTGTGCTTGCACACCCACAGTGAAAACAGAGCTCACCGTGTAAATGACAATGCAGAATTATACAGAAGTCACCTCAGGGAGTACTCACATTTCTCTCACTCACTATCATGTAAGAGTATGTGACACCTCACACTTGCTGTACACATGGACACACATTGCCCAGAAAACACGCCTGACAGATGCTGACTGACCAATACCACCCACCCGTCCATCCATCCATCCATTCCACAAACATGAACTGCGTGCCTGCTGTATGCCAGGCATAGTGCAGTGTGTTCAGGTTTAATCAATCACACAGTCGTCCCTGCCCTCAAGGAAGTCACTATCTAATACGGGGTGGAGGGACAGTAAGGAAGGTGCATAGATTTACCCCAGGAAAATGCACTGGCAGTAAACTTGCAGAAATTAAATACAGGATGGACAGAAAGTTCACGTGCAATTTAAAATAGTTTAACATGCTAGCACTCTGGGAAGCCAAGGCAGGTAGATCACTTGAGCTCCGGTGTTTGAGGTCAGCCTGAGCAAGAGTGAGACTCCATCTCTAAAAGTAGCTGGGCATTATGGTGGGCACCTGTACTACTCGGGAGGCTGAGGAAAGAGGATCACTTGAGCCCAAGAATTTGAGGTTGCTGTGAGCTATAACACCCTGGCACTCTACCGAGGGTGACAAAGTGAGACTCTGTCTCAAAAAAAAAAAAAAATAAAACTTAAAAAATGAAATAGTTCAACATTGTAAATTGTACATGAACCTGTACTAATGTGTGAACAGAAGCCCCAGAGATGAGCAAACCTAGAGGTAAGGGCCGTAGTGAATGACCCTGTGGGGAGGAGGCAGACAGGAGGTTTTTGTTTAGATAAAGTGGGATTAAGTGAAAGTGATCACCTTTCATTTGATTAGTATGAGAATGTTTCCTGGGGGCAGACAGCAGCCTGTGGGAGGGAGGAGCTGCTGTGGAATGTGGCAGCCTTAGGACACTTAGGCTAGTGGGGGACAGACCTTCCAAGCATAAATGGCCTGGGAGGCTTCACGGGCTGCTGGGGAAGGGTCACTGGCAGGGTCAGGTCGGGGCAGGTGGGGGTGGGAGGAGCACACCCAGCGCTAGGACCATGTTTTCCCATTGCCACCGCCTCCTCCCAGGGCGGACCTAGCCGAGCTCAGTCTCTCATTCGCCCAAAGAGCAACTCAGACCTGACAGGTTGAGTTGAGTTGAGTTGAGCGACCTCTCCAGACTTTTTGTTGGGGTGGATGGAAAGGTGTGGGGGTGGGGGTGTGGAGAGGGTGGGGCCGACCCTGTGGGCTAACGGAAAGGAAGTGGGAGAGGCCTGGGTGTCTGCCGTAGGGCAGAGCGGTCATCAGGGAGGTCACCGTGGTGCCCCCCTTCTTTCCTTTTACCCCTCTCTGAAGTTCCTCATTTTTTCTGAGCCAGGAGGTTTTGCCACCCTGGCACTGCCAAGGGAGTGTCATGGACGTGGTGTGTCAATGCTACTGTGGTGTGTGTAACCTCGTCTTCAGGCACTTCTGGTTGAACCAGGCCCACCCACACTCACATCCACACATTTTAAATGGGACCTGAAGGGCCAGCGACATAGCTTCTGGAACGGGAGCAGCCCAAGTGTTCAGGGTGGAGGAAGACCACCGCTGACAGTGGATGGGCCACCAGGGCATTGACAGTCCTGAGGAGCCCAGCTGGCCCAGATTCCATAGGAATACCCAAGGTCCAGACCATGAGCACCGGAGGCACACGGGGAGATGAGCGGCATGTGTAGGCTGCAGTAGACGCAGCGGATTTCCTGGAAAAGGGGCCTGAGCTGGCCCTGGAGGATGGGGAAGGTTCCTCTCTCCCCTCCCCCAGTCGGGGCTCTCCTCACAAGTTCCCAGGGTGACAGTTCAGCCTTGAAACTGAAAGCAAAGCTGAACCAAGAACATAAACCCACACACAGCACAGAGGCCATCCTCTCTGGCAGGCAGTGGTGGTGGGGGTGGGGCATGCTGATGAACATACAGGTTATGTGACCCAGCTGCCCCCACTCCGCTCCAGGCTCTGTGGAGGCGTGGCCCCATCTGAGAGTCTCATCCCTAAGAACAGGGTTAGGCCACTGCGGGACCTGACACAACACAACCCCCAACTGTAAGACTTTCTTCCTACTTCCGACGTAAATCAAGCATGACTTTGAGTAGAGCCAAGCAGGGTCGGGAAGAGCACCCTGTACGCCCAAGTGTCCTCACTTGAACCCCTCACACCCAATTCATACCCAAGCCAAGGGAGTTGTAGGGATCCTTCGTGCTACTGCCCGCTCCATGCAGCCAGGCTGGGCACCCTGATTTTCCCCCATGCCCATGCCCTAGGGATTTATCTTCAGGGTGAGGAGACCCCAGAGTCCCTCTGCCTGGCAGCTTCTTTGGAAAAAGGGGTGGGGCAGGGAGGGAGGGAGGCCACATGTGTTCACGGCTAATATGAGATATAGATGTTAGTGACCCAGACTGGCACCAAGGCTCAGCCACTTCCTGTGGAGGCCATTCCATTGACTTATTTTTCTGTCTTTACCTGCCTCCTTTCTTCTCTTTCTCCTTTCTTCTCCCATTTTGGCCATTCCTCTACTGACAGTCTGCCCTGGCATAGCAGGGTCTCTCTGGTTCGCTAGCTGTCCTGGCCCACAGAGCTCAAGGAAGGTGACGTACCCACTATCCCCTTCTCTCCCTTCTTCCTAGGTGACTCCTGCGGTTGGCCCATCTCAGCATGCAGCTTTAAGCCTGCCTTAGACCACCAGCTCCTCCAGTCTTGTACACCCCTGTTGTACTGCAACTCACAAGGTACCTGAGTGCATCTCTTTGTCAAGAAAGAACCGCGGTTCCAGAGGGCCCTGTGGGTCCTGCTGTCGGCTCTCTGAGACATGGCTATTGCCTTACAGCCCAGCGACCTGATCTTTGAGTTTGCAAGCAACGGGATGGATGATCTTCACCAGGTATGGTCTCAGAGAATGAAGCCCAGTAGAACAGTGCAGGTGATGAGATTGGCACAGGCAGGCAGACAGCCAGTGAGCAAATATCCATTAAACACCTTCTATGCTCAGGCCTGTATACTAGCAGGCCACTCATGGTGCTGGTCAGTAGTTATCAGGTGATCATGTAGGGAGCTGATTGCCCACACACAATCACCATGGCAGCCAAGCAGCTGCTAAGCAAATCAGCTGAGCTATCAGTCAGTCAGCAACGGGGACTGAGTGCACAGGGTGCACACTGACCATCATATGTGTTTTCGGCCACTTCTCTCACCCGAAGTATTACAGGGAGAACGCTGCTGGGTCAACATCGTAGCAAGAGTAAGTCCTGCCAGCTGGAACGGGCAGGAGAAGTCCATGTCTCTGGACTTCAGACTCATGTCTGTGGCCTAGTTGCTGGCCCTTCCATAACTATCTTTCTGGCCTCAACCTCAGGATTCAGGACAAACTGGAAATGGGGTCTTTTGGTGGGAGGAAGTTGGAAACTTGGAAAATAGGACAGGATCCTGGTGCTTGATGAGGTCCCACTGCTCCATACCTTCCCTGCACTGGTACATTTTTCGTCCTGGTACACTCATCACCACCCTCCACTCTCCTCCTTTCACAAAATGGAGAAAGAAGAGGCCGCCAGCTATGGTAGAAGGAATGAAAGGTTAGGAGTCAGGAGCCCTATGTTCTGATCCTAGTTTGACCACGGTGGCACCTGGGCAAATACTATCCCCTTCCCTATCTAACTGCCATCTCCCCGTCTTCTCATAGAAGGGATCCAACTGGATTCATTATCTCAAAGAGCATCCTAACCTAATTTAATGCTTTCTATCTTAAATCCTTGTGAGGAAGAAAAAAAAATTCCGATCTCTAGCAGCCTACGAAAGGCTGGCCCCTAGTGGCCTTCAAGCACCTTGCACTTACTGTCCAGTGCGTTCTTACCTAAAGTAGAGCAATTTTTCTTTCTTTTTTTTCGGTTTGCTTGTTTGTTTTGAGACAGAGCCTCAAGCTGTCATCCTGGGTAGAGTGCCATAGCATCACAGCTCACAGCAACCTCCAGCTCCTGGGCTTAGGCGATTCTCTTGCCTCAGCCTCCCAAGTAGCTGGGACTACAGGCACCCGCCACAACGCCTTTTTTTTGTTTGTTTTTTTGCAGTTTGGCTGCTGCCAGGTTCGAACCCGCCACCCTTGGTATATGGGGCCGGCGCCCTACCCACTGAGCCACAGGCACTGCCCTATTTTCTGTGTTTTTATTTTTGTATTTTTGTTGTTGTTGTTGTTGTTGTTATTGCCCAGGCTGTTCTGAAACTCCTGGCCTCAAGTGATCCTCCTACCTTGGCTCCTCAAAGTACTGGGATTACAGATGTGAGCCACTGTGTCCCACCTTCTCAGTTTTACTAAACACCTTCAGTGTACCTTGCTCATGCAAGGCCTCAGGCTAGGAGAAAGGAAGAAAAATCAAACCATACCTGGGTTCTCGATGTTGCTTGTTATTTTTTACTTGTTTCTAGTCTACTCAGCAACTTTTTCTGTTCTTTCAAGGTGTTCTTACCTCCAAGCTTTCTCCTCCACTCTAAGCAGACAGCCTCTCCTCCAACCCAGAGAGGAGCTCAAAGCCAAGGACGCCCTCAGTTCCCTCCTTCCTCCTTTTTGTCTATAATATCTCCTGTTCTTATTTCCTTCCCACTGGCCTGCAAAGAAGAAATATCCCTCTTCCTTGCAAGGGTAACTCCCTGCTTCTATACTTAATCTGTTCTCTCCTGCCTCCTTCAAGACCTCAAACCATCAATCACCTCCTGTCTCTCTGTATCGTTTAGACCTCCCAGATCTTCCTCCTCAACCTTGAGCATCTTCATATCTCCCTAAGCCTAAAAGGAACCCTTCCTTCCTTACTGCCCTTTCTTCAAAAAAACCCACTTTCTAAAGCACCTTTCTTCCAGAATAGTCTCCACCCTCCGTTTTTACTTTCTCATCTCCCTTTCACTCTTTTTTTAATTTGTTTATTATTATTATTATTTTTTGTAGAGACAGAGTCTCACTTTGTCGCCCTCGGTAGAGAGCCGTGGCGTCACAGCTCACAGCAACCTCCAGCTCCTGGGGGGCTTAGGCGATTCTCTTTTCTCAGCCTCCCGAGTAGCTGGGACTACAGGCACCTGCCACAATGCCCGGCTATTTTTCTGTTTTTTGGCAGTTCGGCCGAGGCAGGGTTTGAAGCAGCCACCTTGGGTATATGGGGCCAGCGCCCTACTCGATGAGCCACAGGCACCACCCCCTTTCACTCTTTTTAAGAAAGAATTTTTATTGTGAAATGTATCATGAAGACAAAATATGTATACCTAAATCATATGCATATATATAAAAAAACTATAAAATGAAAACCTATTTTTTTTTTTTTTGAGACAGAATCTCACTATGTCACCCTCAGTAGAGTGCCATGGCGTCACAACTCACAGCAACTTCAAACTCTTTTGGGGCTTAAGCGATTCTCTTGCCTCAGCCTCCCAAGTAGCCGGAACTACAGGCACCCAACACAATGCCCAGCTATTTTTTGGTTGTAGTTGTCATTGTTGTTTGGCGGGCCCAGGCTGGATTCGAACCTGCCAGCTCTGGTGTATGTGGCTGGAGCCCTAGCCGCCGAGCTACAGGTGCCAAGCCAAAGTAGAGCAATTTTATTTTATTTTTATTTTTTTCTTCTCCTTTATTTTTTATTAAATCATAACTGTATACATTAATGCATTTATGGGGTACAATGTGCTGATTTTATATATAATTTGGAATGCTTACATCAAACTAGTTAACATAGCCTTTGCCTCACTTGCTTAATTATTGTGTTAAGACATTTATACTCTACACTTAATAATTTGACATGTACCCTTGCAATATGCACCATAGGTGTGGTGTGGTCCAACCTCCCCTCTCCTACCTTCCCCCTCCTCTTCTCTCCTTCATCCTGGGCTATAGTTAAATTACTTTTATTTTTTTAAGAGACAGGTTCTCACTCTGTCGCCCAGACTAGAGTGTAGTGGCAGGATCACAACTCACTGCAACCTCCACCTGCCAGGCTGAAGCAGTCTTCCTGGCTCAGCTTCCCGAGTACTTAGGACTATAAGCACGAATTACTGTGGCCAGCTAATTTATTTTATTTTCTGTGTTTTGGTTTTTTTTTTTTTTCTTGAGACAGAGTTTTACTTTATCACCCTCGGTAGAATGCTGTGGTGTCACAGCTCACAACAACCTCCAATTTCTGGGCTTAGGCGATTCTCTTGCCTCAGCCTCCTGGGTACCTGGAACTACAGGCACCCGCCACAACACCTGGCTATTTTTTTGTTTTTTGCAGTTTGGCTGGGGCCAGGTTCGAACCCGCCGCCCTTGGTATATGGGGCCAGTGCCCTACCCACTGAGCCACAGGCGCCATCCTCCCTTTCACTCTTTTTAAGAAAGAATTTTTTTTTCTTTTTTGAGACAGAGCCTCAAGCTGTCACCCTGGATAGAGTGTGGCATCCCAGCTCACAGCAACCTCCAATTCCTGGGCTCAAGCGATTCTCCTACCTCCGCCTCCCAAGTAGCTGGGACTACAGGCGCCCGCCACAACGCCTGGTCATTTTTTGGTTGCAGCCGTCATTGTTGTTTGGTGGGCTGGGCTGGATTCGAACCCATCAGCTCAGGTGTACGTGGCTGGTGCCTTAGCCCATTGAGCCACAGGCGCTGAGCCTAAGAAAGAATTTTTATTGTGAAATGTATCATGAAGACAAAATATGTATACCTAAATCATATATATGTATACATAAAACTATAAAATGAACACCCATTTTTTTTTTTTTTTGAAACAGAATCTCACTATTTCACCCTCAGTAGAGTGCCATTGCGTCACAGCTCACAGCAATCTCAAACTCTTTTTGGGTTTAAGTGATTCTCTTGACTCAGCCTCCCAAGTAGCTGGGACTACAGGCGCCCACCACAATGCCTGGCTATTTTTCGGTTGTAGTTGTCATTGTTGTTTGGCGGGCCCAGGCTGGATTCAAACCTGCCAGCTCTGGTGTATGTGGCTGGCGCCCTAGCCACTGAGCTATAGGTGCCGAGCCAAAAGAACACTCATGTTAAGAAACCCACCCAGATTAAGAAATAAAACTAAGAACTGAATCTATGCCAGGCCCTGTTGTGGGTGCTATATGTGTATTTATCTGTTCAAACAATCCTATGGAGTCAATCATGTGATCACCCCAATTTTATAAATGAGGAAACTGATACACAGAAAGGATAGGTAACTTGCGCAAAGTCACACTGCTAGTAAGTAGCAGAGCTTGGTTTCAAACCTCAATAGTATGGTTTTAGATTAGCACAACCCAATAGAATTTTCTGAAATGCTGGAAATTTTCATATTTGTGCTCTTTAGTATAGGGCCACCAGTCACATGTGGCTATGGAACATGTGAAATATGGCTAGTGCAATTGAAGGACTGATTTTTTTTTTTTTTTTTTTTGCAGTTTTTGGCTAGGGCTGTTTGAACCCGCCACCTCCAGCATATAGGGCCAGTGCCCTACTCCTTTGAGCCACAGGCGCTGCCCCAAGGACTGAATTTTTAATTTTTCCATAGTTATCATTACCTTTTAAAATTTTATTTTCTTTTATTTTTTCGGAGACAGAGTCTTGCTCTGAAGCCTGGGCTAGAATGAAATGGCGTCATCATAGCTCAAAGCAACCTCAAACTCCTGGGCTCAAGTGATCCTCTTGCCTCAGCCTCCCGAGTAGCTGGGACTATAAGGCGCCCACCTTAATACATGGCTATTTTTAGAGACAGGGTCTCGCTCTTGCCCAGGCTGGTCTCGAATCCATGAGCTCAGGCAATCCACCCGCCTGCACCTGGCCTAGGGCCTTAAATGTTACACCCAATTAGTTGCCTCAATCTGTCCTCTCTGGCATGTTATAACTTGGCCTGGGTCCTGAAAGTGCTCTTGCCAGGGTGACTACCAAGTGACCAAACCCAAAGGCCTTTAGTCAGTTTCTTCTTCTGGATTTTTCAGGAGCATTAGACAGGACAATTCTCATTCTTTTTTTTTGAGACAGAGCCTCAAGCTGTCACCCTGGATAGAGTGCTGTGGCATCACAGCTCACAGCAACCTCCAATTCCTGGGCTCAAGCGAGTCTCCTGCCTCCGCCTCCCAAGTAGCTAGGACTACAGGTGCTCGCCACAACGCCCGGCCATTTTTTGGTTGCAGCCGTCATTGTTGTTTGGCGGGCCCAGGCTGGATTCGAACCCGCCAGCTCAGGTGTACGTGGCTGGCGCCTTAGCCCGTTGAGCCACAGGCGCCGAGCCAATTCTCATTCTTTTTTTTGTAGAGACAGAGTCTCACTTTATCGCCCTCAGTAGAGTGCTGTGGCACCACACAGCTCACAGCAACCTCCAACTCCTGGGCTTAGGCGATTCTCTTGCCTCAGCCCCCCGAGTAGCTGGGACTACAGGCGCCCACCACAATGCCCGGCTATTTTTTTGTTTTGTTTTGCAGTTTGGCCGAGGCCAGGTTTGAACCCGCCACCTTCGGTATATGGGGCCGGCACCCTACTCACTGAGCCACAGGTGCCGCCCAATTCTCATTCTTTTTTGATGAAAAGAGAATCAACATCCCCATGGAAAAAAAAAAATTGAAATCTATGGAAAAGTAGAAATAAAAGAAAAAAAGAATGCCCCAAGTCCCACAACCAAAATATAACTATTATTAACATTCTGGTATATTTTGGTATATTTTATTTCTATACGCAAAGTTTTCCTTTTTTTTTTGAGACAGAGCCTTAAGCTGTCACCCTGGATAGAGTGCTGTGGCTTCACAGCTCACAGCAACCTCCAATTCCTGGGCTCAAGCGAGTCTCCTGCCTCTGCCTCCCAAGTAGCTGGCACTACAGGCGCCCACCACAACGCTCGGCCATTTTTTGGT
>CAUYRH010097895.1:0-20467 GCA_963574655.1 Perodicticus potto
TGAGAAAATATCATGAATGTTACATTAATCAGGTGGATAAAAATATCTCCGATTGTATGGGAAGCCCGCACACTGTACTCCAAGCCTGAATCATTGTACACAGTTATGACTTAATAAAAAATAATTAAAAAAAAAAAAAAAGAATTTTACATGTGAGAGCCATTAAACCTTCTAGAAACAATCAAGATTCCCCAACTCATTTTATAAGGCTAAAATAACTATGATGTAAAAACCTAACAAAGAGGGTACATACACACAAATTATCCACAAACCATATATAAAACTCATTTATGGTGATAGCTAAGAACCAAAAGAAACCAGAGGATTTTCAGTTCAAGATGAAGCACTTCTCATTTATCCCAAATGACAGTGGAATGGCAGATATATAACAATTACTGGGGACCAACAATTGTCAATGGACTTGTGGGATTCCTGATGAATTACAATATAAACTTCTAAAAAATTTTAACCCCTTAAAGTCCTATGACATATCCACTAGTTTTCATTTGTATAAATGCATGAATTCTACAGTTAATAAAATTGAATATTCATAAAATAAAATTTATGTTCTATCAGAGGTTACTAAGACATTAAACATGTAATTTTATTAAGAGATCTAACAATAATGCTATGTCACAATGCCACTGTGCACTGGGATAGTTTAGCACCTATTTTAAAAATATTAATAGATGACCAAGAATAATAATTACAAATAAAGGGAATACACACAAAGCAGTCAGCTGAGTGGAATCAAGCAACTGAATTAAGAAGGAACAAAAAGGTTAACTATGAAAGACATATTACTTATATAATAAAGTTTCCAGGAAAGAACATGTAAGTTAAAAGGCATCAAAGAAACAGAAAAAATGTTTCCAGAAGCCAGAAAATATATTCAGATAAAAACAAGAGCCAGTCTGATGACAAGGCTATCTATAAGATGAAACATTGTAACATACTGGAGGAACCATCCACCAAATTCTGAAATAAAGCATAAAACTTTAAAAAGTACCCAAAGATGTGCTTCAATAAAATTGAAAATGAATCCAAGTGAGGTCAGGTCAAAGGTTACTAAAAATGAAACATAAAAAGAAAAAAAATTTTGTGAAAAGAGTAAATGCAGGCTAAGGCTGTTATTTGTCCAGTTTGGTAGAAGACAGTAAGACATTTAGAGTCTAACAGTCAAAAGAATATAAGGATATCCATTACAAAAAAAGAAAAAAGAAGAAAAAAAGTGGGGTGGTGCCAGGGTGCCGCTGGCTCTAGATACCGGAGGTGACGAGTTCAAACCCAGCCCCAGCCAAAAAAAAACTGAAAATAATAATAAAAAATTCAGATAAGCATTTACAGTGCAAAAAAGTGACATTTTAGGCTGAATTAGAAACAAATAATTAAAAACATTAACATTAAATGCAAGACTTTAGCAGTAAGAGAAATAACCACTAAAGACCACAAGAAATATGACAATGTTCAAAATTTCTCCTTTTAGATAAAAAGGTACAAAAATACCTTAATAAATCATTCTGCTACAAATAAAAACACATTCTTAGTAAAATATCACAAGAATAGAAAAGCAAACAATTTTCTAATTATGTATGATGGTTTTTAAAGGTTTGCAAACTGGAGGTCCCTCTTCATAGGAAATGGAGGACTCAGTGCCTGCCTGGTCCCATACTTAAAACGGTTCCTCCAAAGGAAAAGGAAGATCTTAAATTAGCCCCCAGGATCAATATTCTTAAACATGATGCTAGTTTTAGATCCACTTTATTAGAGATGTTAAATGGGAGGCCACCACAGGATCTGGGATGGCAATGTCTATGGTTCCCATAATAAACTGGCACCACCAGCATGAGAAAGCCTATGTGCCACAGTCCTCAAAGTATCATTTTAGAGTATTCTGGCTTTAGCTGGTCTGGGGTTAGGATTCTACTGCTCCAGTTCAAAGTCAAACATGTAGTGATTCTAATTGTTGGAGGCACTCAAATCAGTCAGTCCACAGGTCCCCATAAGAAATTACTTAGTAACTCTTGTGGGAAAGGGGATATTGATCTTCTGTTCCTTTTGTAATGATTTCTCAAAAGTATAAAATTCTGCATCAAGGTTTTGGGGCCAGCCAATTACTCCTATCAATTCAGCATAATAATTCATTACGACTGATAGTCCTAGCATCAATGCTGACATCCCCAACATTTTAACTGCTCATAACTGCCTACCCCTGTATTGCTCATGATAACTCCACAGCCCCATCAGCTCTGATTAGATAACATGTATTTAATAGTACATGGAACATCCCCTAAGTGTTAAACTTTTAGTAATGTTAATATGTCCCCCATCTTAAGCAACGACTTATACAACTAAGTTTTGCTCAATTGTTGGTTTTCAATTTTCATACTGACCACCTGTCACTTTAGTTAAGCAGTCAATAATAACCATGACAGTGTTGGCATCAGCTAGGCTAAAAACAGCATAAGAAGACATGAACAGGTAACATGAGATAAGAGGTGAGAGAGAAGAAAGGGCAGCTAGGAAAAATTAAAGGGAATACAGGTGGGGCTGAAATTGTGTAGAAGAGTCATGGGCTAGAGATGGGAGAGAAGTTAGAATCATTATGTGCTGGGTTTTAGTGTGGAATCATTATAGCAGGATATCACGACCCCACTAAGTACTTTCTTCTTAATTTCCCTTTTACTGGCTCCATGTCGTTCCCAGACTCCTCACCAAAATATACCACATACATGATGCCCCCCACCCCCGAGATTATTTTATCCTCATACATCTGCCAACTATAAACTCCACCTTCCAATACACTATACACCCTGAGTCATGTCCCTATGGAAATTTAGTACACAGGACACCTTAGACACAGATAGAAAGCCTATTACATCAAGTCTTGCCACAAAAGGAAACACTGGGCCGCAACAGCATTTTTGGTGTAGTGAGCACAAATGTAGATATTTTCAATTTTATAACACAGACTCAAGCTACCCAGACAATGCCACAAATCCTGGCAAACCACATTAACAGCTCAGGCCTTAGAAGCCCTCAATGAGAGACAAAACACTCTGGTTGTTATGTTAGCTGATAACAGACTCTGACATTTCAAGGTAAAGTTTGTGCCTGAAAGGTAACTTCTCATGCATGTAGGTCAATAATCCAGAAAAGATACCCAAAATAGTTCAACAAATAAAACAAACCATAACAGCTAATTATCTTATAAAAATAAACCAAGGGATTCTAAGTTCCTCTTAATTTCCTTTCCAGCCATCTCCTTCTGCCTAGGGTGAAAGGCTCTGTACTATCAGTTACACAGCTAAAATAGTAATTGCTACTCTCATTATTTGGGGCTGGCTTTGCAAATTTGGTCTCTCTCTAGTACAAGTTTATTTACAAGAAATCTGAGATGTTGCTATGCTAACTCTGATGTCTGAAATGAATTAGAAAGATCATAGGGAGGGAAAAGTCCAAAGACTTCCACTGACATCAAATTTAGTGTTTATTTCCTGCCTGTGTCCCTCACTGCCTGAACTATACAGACAGGACTCACCTTCTCCCAACCCCATTAGTACCTGTTTCTTCATTTTGCCTCTTAAACTTTCCCTTAATTAAAAAATGCCTATGCACTAACATTTCTCTGTATTCTGAGCTTTCTACCAAAAGAATCATTCTCTCTGCCCCCTCAACATTTCCCCACCTATAAAATAAATCTTTTAATAAAAGCATGTCAAAAAACTGTCGTGGATTTTGCCTTCTGATCCTAACCTTAGAAGAGAGCCTCTCCATATCATGGTGGAAGTATTATAACAAAAGAAAACTTCTTCAGCTGATATAAAGGAACAAAATCTCCAATAGAAAACCTCTGCTATCCCCATACTTAGTAGTAAAATATTAAATGCGTCTTTCTCTAAGTTCAGAAAAAAAGCAAAGAGACCAATTCTTACCACTTCTATTCAGCACCGTGAAATCTTGGCCAATGCAGTGAGATAAAAAAGGGACATGAAGAAATATGTACATAGTAAAAGACTATGTAGAATATCCCAAGAAATCCACAAAACAATTATAAACTAGTCAGTGAATTTTTCAAGGACACAATTGATACAAGTTACCCAGACAATGGCATTAATCCTGGCAAAGCACATAAATGACTCAGGCCTTAGAAACCCTCAAAGAGGGACAAAACACTCTGATGTTAATTCCAAATGTTAGCTGATAACAGACTTGACATTTCAAGGTAAAGTAAATTAACTAATAAGTGCATTTTTCAAATCCCTTTTGAGGGAATTTCACAGAACACAAGATTAATATACAAAAACCCTAAATTGCTTCAGCAAAGGGGCAAGGTAAATATCGAAGTTGTAGTAGCCATCTAAGTTGTAGCAGCCAAAACTATGCCCTTCATATCCTAAACTATTAAAACAAAATGCCTGCTACTAGTACAAGGAGGTTTTCCCTATTTCCATATCTCCCAATAAATTCCTATAGACTTTTTAAGAAGAATTCTAGAAGCACACTGTCCCAAATGTTATGGTACTCGGTAAATACCTCTTAATAAAAATAAAGTTTTAGTAATGGCAATATTCAAACCAATGACAATGTCAAAATGAAAAGACATTTCTGCAAATACTACAAAATATTCATAGCCTCCAAAACTGCATTTTCTACATTGAAAAACAATTCTCTATATTATAGTTTACAGACATGACATTCAATTCTGAGAATGAAAACCATTCCCACTGGATTTCCAAATGTTAGAGACTAATAATAAAGCCATTTTTTCTTCTTTGTTAAAAATCAAACTTGAAGCATAATTATAGCACAAATAATCAAAATGTATAATAATACATAATTTAAATACTCACAATACACTACTTACAGAAGGTATATTTGGCATTAAAGAAATGGCTATTTATTTAAAACTAAAATCTGACCTTTATTTCATCACCAAGAAGATACATAATTGCACAGTGGACAAATGTAGACACAAAAATCCTGACAGTATTTACACAGACCTCTGCCAGGTCGTGCCATCTTGGTATAACCAATTATCAACTCCACATACCTAAGAGGAATAATGATGGGCCATAGTATTCTGCATTGCTGATGATGTGTTTCAGGGAGGTAGGCAGAGAACCATCCATCACTAACAAAAAAGTGGACATTAAGGAGAACATGATCAGTCTTATAGTAGTACGAGACATGGAGATAACGAAGCAATGTATTACATATACAATACCACACTGTGGTACACAAATCCAATCTAATGGTGTCAATATCGTCTACTACTTGTCTCCTCCTTATATTTTGATATTCTCTGTCCATGCATTAAGTTTTCTAAAAGTGGACCAAAAAAAGAACAAAAATTAGCTGGGCATTGCAGTGGACGCCTATAATCCCAACCACTCAGGAGGCTGAGGAAAGAGGATTGCTTGAAACCAGGAGCTTGAGGTTGCTATGAGCTAGGCTGACACCACAGCACTCTAGCCTAAGCAACAGAGTGAGACTCTCTTTAATTAAAAAAAAAAAAAAGAAAAAGAACACAGTTATAGAAAGGGGTGAGGAGAAAAAAGTAGAAAGATGAAAAAGAAAAAATGGAGGAATCATTATAAAAACAGCTAAACCACCCTCGGGTCTAGGAAAAGCAACACCTAACAATTAAAAGCTATTCAAAATGGCATAGCCTTTTCCTAAGACTGCCCTATAAAAGAATGGGTTATTAGGAAAGTATGAAAAGGACAAGTCTTTGGGAAAGCCAAATATCCTTCTAAAAAAGTATCTAGAATCAAATACCATGCCGTATTCCATCTGAGAAAGCAGGATCCTGAATGGCCTTCTTGAGGAAATTTAACATGGATTTGAGAAGTGCTGCACGTTGTGGAATACACTGGACTCCTGGTGAGGGAGAAAGACAAGAGAAGTATATTAATTTCACTATTAAGCCACCATGAACAGGTACATGAAACAAAATTTTAAGAAACCCATATACACTATAGCAAAACTAGCACACATTCAAAGTGAGATCCCTGATGTTGGGACGACTACTTGAAGAAGCTTTAATTGAAAAAATAAATTACCAAGGATAACATGAGACAAATATTAAAATTAAAAGCCCAAAATAAAAAAGAAAAATTACAAAGTAAAAAGGTTCAGCTATGTGAATCTCACTCAGTTCTCACTCTGGATGTTATCTGTCCTCCAACACGGCTGTTTAAAATATCAGTGTGCAAATTGTTGGAAAACTATAAAATGCTATGAAACATATGCTAATATAAGAACATTGAATACCAGAATGGTAAAGTAACAAAGACAATCATAGGAAGGTAGCATCTCAACATACCATGTAAGGTCTCCTGAAAGCCCTCATCTTCATTAGTTTAATAATTCAGTCACCAAGAATAACTCTACGTGTGTACGCACCAGGACGGGGACCGGGACTGGGACCAGGACTGGGGCCAGGACTGGGGCCAGGACTGGGGCCAGAGCCAGGGCCAGAGCCAGGGCCAGAGCCGGGGCCAGGGCCGGAGGAGATACTAGTGTTGCTGCTAGAACTTGCTGTTCTTAATTCAACATCCAGCCGGTGTTCCATGGAGATGGATGATCCTGGACTGCTTTCCATAGTCACATCTGCAACTAAAGACAAATTATGATAAAAGAAATTAGAATAAATGTTACCATCAAAAGACTTTGAGAAAATTCCTTCCACTAAGGTGAGATAAATATCAAAATTAAAGAAAATCAAGTTATTGGACCCCAAAAGAAAAATGTAAGTTGCCCACAAACAGAGAGGTTTTTAACGTCACTAGTTGACGAAGACATGCAAATTAAAAACAATTCTACAAAAGAAGCTCTTCGATATTTCTTACCCATCAAATTGGGGGTGGGGGAAGAGAGCAAATGGTAAAATGTGCAATTTCACATACTACTGGTTGGTAATATGTATATATAGATGGCAGGTAAAGCTTTTAATGAGGGTAACTAACAATACATATAAAAAGCATTACTCAATATACTGATCTGGAAGGATGTCCAAGAAGTACTGAATGAAGAATGAAAGTTTAACATAATGTTTATGATCTCATTTTCCTGTTCTTAAACACTATACAAAGTCTGACAACAAACGTCACGATCTTGCCACTGTGTGTTCATGTTGTTAGCACTGTACAAACAACCTGATACGGTTTTATAACCTTAGTGTGTCAGTGTCTCACAGCTGTGGTTGTGTTTACATGTGGTGGTATCTTGCTGAGTGGAGTTCATTATTGTTGTTGTGCATTCTTGTGTGCCATCCTGAGAATGCCAGAGCTTGAATTGAAGCAATGAACAAACATTAAATTTCTTGTTAAACTTGGCAAGAGTGCAAGTGAAATCAGAGACATATTAGTCGAAGTTTATAGAGATAACGCCATGAAGAAAACAGCAGTGTACAAGGAGAGAAAGCATTATTGATGAAGAGAGGTTAGGGTGGCCAGTAATGAGCAAAATTGATGAAAACATTACAAAAATTGATTGAACTGTACATCAAAATCATCGGCTGATGGTGAGAAGCACAGTAGACCAAGTAAAATGTCAGTAGACAAACAGTTAAGAAAATCTTAGCTGAACGTCTTGACATGAGAAAACTGTACAGAAATGGTCCTCAAAGATCTCACCAATTAACAAAAGCAAAGAACAGTTGAAGTTTGCCAAGACCTTTTTGAGAGGCAAGACGATGTTTAGGGCTGGGTTATCACTGGTGATGAAACAGGGATATACTGATAAGACCCTGAAACAAAGCGTCAAAGTGTACAATGGAAATCAGCCAATTCTTTACAACCAACAAAGTTCTGTCAATCTGAACCAAAAGTCAAAATGATGTTGCTAACTTTTTTTGATATCAAAAGGATTTTCATTATGAATCTATACCAGCTGAATAAGCAATTAACCAAGTTTACTATTTGAAAGGGCTGTGTGACAAAAGACCAAAAGGACCTAATCTTTTTGCCAGCTCATGGCATTTGCATCACAACAAAGTACTAGCTCACATGGCACTGCCTATGAGAGAGATTTTATAAGTGTGTATAAGATTTTAAAGTGTGTAACTGTATTGAAACACCTCCCTGCTCACTTGATCTGTCCCCGAATGACAACCTGAAGATAAAGGAAATATTGAAAGGAAGACATTTTGATGATATTCAGGATACCCATAGTAGTATGAAACAGCTCTGATGGCCATTCCATAAAAAGAGTTACAAAACCTCTTTGAAGGGATGGGCTAGGTGTTGGTATTGATGCACAGCTTCCTAGGGGGAGTATTTTAAAGGTGACCATAGTGAGACTCAGCAATGAGGTATGTAGCACTTTTTCTACGATTCGTTCATGAACTTCATTGTCAGACCTTGCATACTTATGTCAACGTATACCGGAATACGTACTGAAAAACCTGTTAAGAACCCCACCAAATTATGGTGGGCAGGTGAGCCATTCATTTTTACTTTATACATTTAATCAAAGAATTTTAATTGAGTATAAGATAATCATTTCTTACAGTTTATAAACTATATCAAAGCCCTATTAGTGATAAACAACTGTTTACACTTTGAAATACTTTCTTCTAATTTTTTAAAATATACACAAACATACATCATCATATGGGAAACATGAAATCTTAGTTTTGTAACTTGCTTTTTCACTGCACACACATATACACACATACATGTCTCTTAAGTCTACATCATAATCACCTGAATTTCAACATCTTTAGGTGCAATCTTACTATATCAAGCATTGTAGGGGGTGTTGGAGGGCTTAAGGCTTTAACAAGCACTCTCATTCTTCTGCTTACTAAGGTTTGACAACCATTAATCTATAATAAACAGTGAGCCTTTAAATAGTCACCTATAATACACAAGTTAAATGTCACATTTTACGCAACACTCTAGGATCTCACCTGTGGACTCAAATGCCAGCTTGTCCCAAACAGACTAAAAACAGAAATTGGGCAAAAGGGCTATTAGGGACATGCATGGATAACTGCTCAGAAATAAAGAAAAGGAAAAGCAACATATGGACATTTAATGTAAAGAATAAAAGCATTATAAATTCTAATATTTGTATTACAAGCATAACAGATACATGTAACGACCTAGGTCATAAAGACGAAATTAATTTAAATTTTAAGAAATTTGTTTTAGGAAACAGGCCCCCGCCCCAAAATCCACTGTTATAAACTATGATAGGCAGAGATTGGGGGTAGGTAAAGGTTTAAAAAAAAAAAAAGACATAGTACACCTGAAGACTATTTGTCTTCTATCTTTCTAACTTTAGGATTTAAACGTTGTTCCCTACCTAACAATCTTTTCATCTCTCCTTTATCATCTCAAAATAGCTAGATAGACTTTTTAAAGGGCCCATTTTAGAGTCTCTATATCTTTACCAAGCACATCTTATATACCTAAGAAGTATCAGGCATGGCAGGAGAGGAAAAAAACAGCATTTTGACCCCATGGAGGGGAATCAGATCATGAATCAACACATAGGAAAACATGAAGTAAGTGATAAAACAAAATAAACTAACATCACAGGGTGACTATAGGGTTTGACTGCAGCTCTACCATCTGTTTCACCTTCCGTCTCTTTTCCAAACAACCTGTACCTTCCTTTTCTGATTATTCTTATGTAAAACAACTTGCAAACTGTGGGGGGGGATGGGGGGGGATTTTGTTGTTATGTATTTGTTTTCTCCAAGTGAGATGTGTACTTTAAAATTTATAAGGAAGAATGAGAATTTAGGTGAGGTGACAAGAAAATCTCAAGCACAAAAATACTATTTTTAGTACTATTAATTACCATCCATATCAGTTTCCATTTCTTCTCCTTCTTGTGTAGTACTAGGTCTCTGAATCTTTGGCTTGATCACGAATGGACATTCTTTTCGGCACAAATCTACTTCATGCTGCAATCAAGGGAAAAGTAATAAGAAAAATCTATATATTTCAAATGATTAGAACACTGCAGGCAGAAACAGATGGTTTATAGAGACAGAAGAGGGAAAAGATGACTCTTCTGGGATATTAAGACAGTTTTTAGGCTCAGCTCTGAGCCACTTTTCATTCCATGAAAAATGTTTCTTGTATAATAATACCTCAAGTCTATAAATGAAGATAGAAAGTCCACTATGAGACTGAAAAGCTGCCATGTCCAGATTCGTGATGAGGTCAACCACTCTGACAGCTCTGGTGACAAATGTTATCTGGTCCTGTTCATCACCAAGAAACTTTATAACCTACCACGGAAAGACAGAAACAAACAAACAAAAACCAATGAACTGAAAAGATACAAACTTATAAAAATTGTATGCTTTTGTAAACATGTAGTATGGGGCTTCAGGGAGGTGGGGGGAGTGTGGCATTTAATTTTGGTGCTCAGCATATGATAGTTCTGTGATTTCTAGAACTCAACCTTTTCTGAGGTAATGAGGACACCAATTATGTCACAAGATTAAATAAACTACATAGGAAGAAAAAAACTGGCGACAAGTGCCTAGCACACAGTAAGAGCTATCACTACCATGGCATGATTTATAAAGTACCTTTACAAATGTTTTCCTCAGAGTCATGCCTAAGGTCATAACACGTGATAATGTCCTGACTAATACCCAGGGCCTCCTGATTATGCTAAACCAAAATAAATTCTGAAGAATAATAGAAGCTGCTCTTAAAAGCTGTCAATGAGATAATAAGACCAAACTAGAAAAATTATAGCATAACTTTCCATGTAACCTTTCCTGTTACCTGCTCTTACTATGAAATATCCCAAACTTGCAACTGTATACTCAGTTGATTTCCCCACAACTTTATTTTTTAAAATAAAAGTTACAGCACCTTCAGTAAGGCTTCCATCATTCCACAGGATACCAAGGCTTCACCACCAGCATCATAGCTGGCCAGATGGTATAAAAAAGAGAAGAGAGCAGTGGCAAACTGGTGAGGGTATGGATCCATGGAAGGATCTACAAGGGAGGCGTGGAGAGGGAGAGAAAGAGCAAGCTCAGAATTTGGTGTTAAGTTGGCAGGATGTTAAAGACAGAGCAAAGGTAGAGGGTGTTCTTTTTAAATTTAGGATAATCACCATGAAAACTTACCAATCATGGCCTGGATACAGTTCCGCACAAGTACAGGCAAAAATCCATGGTAGGAGGCTGTTCCAGTACAGTCAATAATACTGCTGAGTTTGGGAGTTCTCTCCAAGTGGACAATTGATGTTAATGTTCGTAAAGAAGCAGCTTTAATCTCCTGTAAGAAGAGCAAGCAAACACAGAATGTGTCAAATAAGAAGTAGAGGGCTGAATGAAATTCAAGTCACTAATATCACAAAGTATAAAATTTAAGTCACTCTACTGATAATTGCTTAAGGAGCTAGAGGTCTGTTGAGAATGAAAATCCAGCATTTGTTAATTTTGCATCTCAATATTCAAAAAGGAAGAGAAGTAAAATGGCCAAATTTCCCTTCGTGTTCTTTTTTGCTCCCAGGGAAAAACCAAAAGGCAAAATAGGCATGAGTATGACATACAGAGGAGAATATTAACATAGGATCCTTATTTCAAAAATCTGCAATACTCCAAAACCAGAAACTTTATACTGACATGACACCCAAAATGGAAATCCCACACCTGACCTCCTGTTGACAGGTCACCGTTAAAATACACAATATTATTGAAAATACTATATAAAATTCAGCCACGCAAGGTAACTGATGCCTATAATCCTAGCACTTTGCAAGGCTGAGGTGGGAGGAATGCTTGAAGCCTGGAGTTGGAGACTAGACTGAAGGAGAATGACCCCCTGTCCCTACCAAAAAATAAACAAATTAGTTGCATGTAGTGACACATGACTATAGTCCCAGCTACTTCGGAAGCTGAGGCAGGAGGATGGCTTAAGCCCAGGAGTTTGAGTTGCAGTGAGCTATGATGATGGCACTGTGCTTTAGCCTGGGTGACACGGCGAGATCCTGCCACCTACCTAAAAATATATTGTATGTAACTGCCTTTAAGCTATGTACATAAGGTTTATATAAAACATAAATGAATTTCATGTTTAGATTAAGTCCTAACCCCAAGATACCTCATTATATACATGCAAATAATAATTTAAAAAAACCCTGAAATCCAATCTAAAACTCTTCTAGCTCCAAGCATTTCAGAGTAAGGGGTATTCAACATGTAAATACTTACCATAAGCTGCTTATCTGTTATCTGAAGGACATCTACCAACTCCTCTATCAACCCATTATATAAGATACTGTTTGCTGATTCCTGCAAGGCATTGGAATACACTGAAAAAAGAGAAACAAACACTTTAGGCAAGAAGGCAATGGTCAAGCCACTGCCCAATGATAAACCTTTTGGTACCTACAGATTCTGGGGAAGGATTCCCTTACACACCAGCAAGGAAGGGCAGAATCACTGAATTCTAGAGGATTTGGTCAAATATAATGATAAACTCTAAAAAGCCAATGAATTAAGTGATTCCCCTTATAAAGGTATTGGTCGTCTTAAGCAAAGATATTGGGAATGAAAGGAGGGAAAGATGAAGATTTAATTTTTCATAACATAACTCAATATAATTTTACTAAGTCTTGGGCAAAGACATCCATGTTAGCTTCTACATATGCTTCTGTTTTTACTGCAAACACATTCACATGCTATAAGGAATAGCATTTATGGACCATTGCAGACTAAGTTAGAAATTTGTGTGACCCTGTAATAAAACTTATGAGTGTATGTAATCCACTTTGAATGAATTTGATACTGAGATAATACTGGGCATAGTTCTTTGAAGGGTAATCTATCAAGATTTGAGCACATGCATTTTCCTTTTTCAACAAACACTTTCTAAGCACCTACAAACATGCTAGAAGTTATACTGGGCATGAATACAAATTCAAGAGCAGGAATGTCATAGCAAGGAATTCACAGCTTAAATGAGCATACAAAAACAATGAAATTTTATAATAATAGCAGCAGTTACTATTTTATACTGTCTATGTGACTAGCCTGTGCTAGGTTGCTTTCTAGGTTTTAATTCCCAAACCAGGCTATAAAGTGTTGTCTCAATACAAAATGAGGAAACATGGCTATTAATCTGTAGGATCAGGGTGATAGCCCAGAACTGGTTCTAAAACCGTGTGTTTTCCATTATACTAACCCACAGTAAAAGAAGTCAAATGCACAATATTAAATAATTAATGAATAATTTATAACTTTTCTGAAAATTATATATACCCCAGAAAGGATGGGAGAAGATGATGATGAAATTGTAACAGGAAGAGATGGGGCCAGTGAGGGGTGACTACATGCATACTCATTTGAAAAAAAAAAATTCAAGACTAAACCCATGTGGTATGTCAAGAAGCATCATATGCTCTTTCTAGTCCAGTATTAAGGCTCTCAAGAATCATGAATGAATACAATGAATACCAGGAAGGCTGGCATTTTATAATTTAAGGGGTTACCTAGGTACCTTACAAGTAGCATCACCAGCAACAAAGATGAATAAAGTTCAAAGGAAATCTGGTCCAAACTACCTAATTACGGCCTGTTAATTAGTGTTCTTCTCTTACCTAATATAGATATTGCATGCAGCCTGGCCTGAACAGCTTGCAATCGCTTCCTGTGATTGGAAAAGCCATGAGCCAGCCGTATGTGTGTAAACAACAGCATCTGTAGAAAGATAAGACCTATATTTAAAAAAATCAATGGAAAAAGTGAATACTCTTTCTGAGGGCTAACTCTTACCTGCTGGGCTGCTTGGTAAAATGGTTTACTATTGCTACTGCTAAGGTATCAAACAGAACTGGTTCCATCCACTCACAGGTTAGCTGACAAAACGGAGTGACAGAGGCTCACAGAATCTTAATATCCCAACATAAGCCAAGAACTGTCAATATACTGATAGGCTACGAACAGCAAACATATGGCACACCTATGGTGCATCTTAGTAGGGTACTGGTGAAACTTATTAAATGTAGAGTATCAATGTCTTTATATAGTGATTAAGAAAATGCTATGAGGGCTATCTCTCACAGTACGATCAAAAGATTGGACCCTCACAGGATCACTCCATTGTTGAAAGATATTTCTAGGCAGTGACCTAGTGTAACTCCTCTGGGGCTTCCCCAGGCTGGGAGTTTTGGCTGTGGGAGCAGGTCCAGAGTGGAGTATGTCAATCACTGGTCCAGCAGCAGGGCTGGGGATGGTGCCCACAGTTCTGGCAATGACTGGCTCCCAGTGGCTTTGGCAATGAAAGTGGGTGCCTCCAGCAGTCTCTGGTCAGGCAGAGGGCTCTGCAGAGAGGTAGGGAGGGCCTCGGAAAGAGGGCTTGGGGTCGCATGACTTCCCAAGTTCCTGGACAGATGGACAGGGCCAGTGAGGAAACAGGGAGGACACTGGAGGGAGGACGCGGGTTGTGGAGCTACCAGAGACCCTGGCTGGGGCAGCACTGGTCAAGGCAGGCTGTGGGTCTTGTCAGAGCAGCCTGCAGCGGAGTCCCGTGTATTTGCAGGAGTTCTTGGTGTGCAGCGGGCCTGGGTATGGAGGTGGCACAACTCCCAGTGGGGTCTCTCACGTCCACTGGGGTGGCAGGTAGGAGGCAGGCCTGGGTCCCAAGGGGCATGGCCTGCAGTGGGGTCACTCCCACCAGCCGCAGCCCCTGGAGTGGGGCGGGCCTGGGTGCTGAGCCGAGTGGACCACAGCAGGGTCGTACACTATGGTTACTGGCTTCAGTTGGCCGTTGGGGAGGGAAAGGCTCGGTGTGGCCCCTGGAATCCTTTGCTGGGTGAGGCACTTGGTCTAGCAGACAGAGAGTGGAGGTGCTGCTTGAGAACCTCCTGCCACAGTCTAAGCAGGTGTCAGGCTTCTGGATCGTCAGGTAAGGGGGGAAAGGCATACTGGAAGTTCAGAATGGTTGGGAAAATTTTAGTTCAAATTTTTTGCCTAGTGAGAGAGTGTTCAGAGTCACAGAGGGGGAGTAATCCCCACTTCCCAAAGCACTCTCCCGTGGGGTGAGACAAGAGGTCCACAGTTCATTGTTCATGTGTAGAAAGCCCACAGGAGTGGATGAAGAGAAAAAAAAAAAAGGAAACAGAAAGCAAAAAAGACCACAGCTTTCTTGGGGGAGGGGATGGATACTTTTCCTTTCAGATGAATATTGTACCTGAAGCTTGCTTTCTTGGAGTCACAGCTTGCCTCAGCAGAGGTGATCTGCAGCTATCACTTCTCTCTCAGATGGGCTCCCAGTCTTCAGCTTAATTGGGCATTTTCTGGACTTATCCTTCTCCTTGGTCAGGAGCTTCTCTCGGGAGCTGCCTCTAGTTGGCCATCTTGCCCCAACCCCCTACTAGTACTTTTTTAAAAAAGATTTTTGCATCTATGTTTATCAGGGATTTTGGCCTATAATTTTCTTCTCTTTTCTTTTCTTTTCTTTTTATTTTTTTGGTAGGATATCTACCTATCTTTTGTATCAGGGCACTACTTGCCTTGTAAAATGAGTTTGGAAATATTCCTTCCTCCTCAATTTTTTTGAAAATAGTTTGAGAAGAATTGGCATTAGATCGTCTGTTTTTTTTTTTTTTTTTTTTGAGACAGAGCCTCAAGCTGTCACCCTGGATAGAGTGCTGTGGCATAACAGCTCACAGCAAACTCAAACTATTGGTCTCAAGTGATTCTCTTGCTTCAGCCTCCTGAGTAGCTGGGACTACAGGCGCCTGTCACAATGCCTGGCCATTTTTTGATTGCAGCCATCATTGTTATTTGGCGAGCCCAGGCTGGATTTGAACCCACCAGCTCAGGTGTACGTGGCTCATGCTTTAGCCCGTTGAGCCACAGGCACCAAGCCAGATCGTCTTTAAATATTTGGTAGAGCTCTTCATTGAAGCCATCGGGTCCTGGGCTTTTGTTTTGATGGGTGATTTTTATTAATGACTGAATCTCCTTACTTGTTATTAATCTGTTCAGGTTTTCTATTTATTCATGATGAATCATGGTAAGTTGTATATTCTATAGGAATTTATCTATTTTTTCTACATTATCCAGTTTGTTGACATATTATATGTGATTATATGTTCATAGTAGTCTATTATGATTCATTATATTTATGTGGCATTAGTTGTGATATCTCCTCTTTCATTTCCAATTTGACTTATATAAGTTTTTTTTTTCCTTAGTGTAGCAAAAAAATCCCGCAATGATGACAGTATCTCAAAGAGATACAGGAGCCAACTTAAAGACCTCCCAATGACCAAAGCTGGAGAAATTTGAGCAACAATGTAATGAATTACTGGATTACAACTCAAAATATAAAATAAAATTAAGGATAAATGGATGAATAAATAAATAGGGGAGAAGAGACAAAGTAAAAAAAATCCAAATATTTTATATAGGTACTCTAAAGGGAGTGAAGCATAACTTCCCATTGTTTAAATGTGGATTGTGCATAGTGACTTCCTTCTAAACATTACAATATGGGAAAGGAGTAAAAAGCATAATTTTACAGTAGAGAAACCTGACACACAATAATTCAACCAGGAGATCCAGGTTAATATCAACAGGAATAAGTCATGTTGATAGAATGTAAAATGGAACATTGCCTTGGTTGTCTTCTACCCTATAACACATAACCCTAATCAAATAATTAGAAAGACATTAGACATATCCAGGTGTGAGACAGTCTACAAAATACCTCGCTAGTATTTTTCTCTAAATGGTGGAGTTCATCAGAAACAAAGTAATTTTGGGTGGCGCCTGTGGCTCAGTGAGTAGGGTGCCAGCCCCATATAACTAGAGTGGCAGGTTCGAACCTAGCCCCAGCCAAACTGCAACAACAACAAAGAATAGCTGGGCATTGTGGTGGGCACCTGTAGTCCTAGCTACTCAGAAGACTGAGACAAGAGAATTTCCTAAGCCCAGAAGTTGGAGGTTGCTGTGAGCTGTGACACCCCAGCACTCTGGCACTCTACTGAGGGTGATAAAGTGAGACTCTGTCTCTATAAAAAAAAAAAAAGAAAGAAAGAAAAGGAAAGAAAAAAACAAAGTAATTTTGAGAAATTATCACAGCCAAGAGGAAACCAACATTAAGACCTGATGACTAAATGTACTGTGATATCTTGGGTGAGATCCTGAACAGAAAATGAGTATTGGATAAAAACTGTAGAAATCTGATTAAAGTATGGGCTATGTTTATTTAATAATAATGTATCAATACTGGTTCATTAATGTTAACAAAAATATCAATCTAATGTAAGGTGTTAAAATAGGGAAAACAGGGTGCAAGGTATATGGCAACTGTGTGTACTACTTTGCAATTTTTCTGTAAATCTAAACCTTCCAAAAGATAAACTTATTGTTTACGTTAATATATACTTTATTTTAACACACTGCCTAAATGTTGCGAACAGTGATCCTACTTCCAGAAATGTCCTTCCTATTATATTTATTTATTAAAAATCCTACTTATCTTTCAAGCTCCATCCTTTAAGAGTCCACTTTCATGATGCTTTTTTTTTATCTACAAAATCAGAAGTGATAGCTTCCTTCTTATCAATCTCTAAAGCACTTTTCTTTGACCTTTTATGTGCTATATCATTATATTCTGCTTCCTACTACAGTTATTTGTGTGAATCTTATAGCTCGCCTATTGGATTATAAATTCCTGGAGGAAGAGAGGGATCTTTAAGTCACCAAACATTGATTTAATATCCAGTGCTTACCAGGCACTCTGTCAGGGTATAAAGACCACAGAAATAAATGGAATTCTCCCTGCTCTTTTAAAAAAAACACACAATCTAAAGTGCAAAAAAGTATATATGTAATTATAATGTGAATCACATTCTTATAAATGTTGTAGGGAGCTAAGATAACACATGCCTTCTATGTACTGAGCACTTTACAAACAATTTCATTTAATCCTCACAACAACATGCAAATAAGCATTACAGTTACATTTTATAAGCAAGGAAATTAGGACTCTGAGAGGTTAAATAACATACAATACCCTGGGTCCGTTTATATCCAAAGCCCAAAATCTTTCAATTGTACCATGATTTAACACAATGTCCAACATCTAGTATGTGCTCAAAAATATCTATTGAATGAATGACTAAAGCACTATTACTTACTAACATCTAATTATACATATTAAATATAGACAGTACATAAAATAATTTGAAGGGGGGAGGGGCAAGATGGCCGACTGGAAGCAAATTCTGACAGAGGCTCCTGTCCAAAAGGAAGGATAGCATCCAGAAACTGCCCAATTGAGCCAAAGACTGGGAGCCCAGCCAAGAGAGAGAAGTAATAACTGCAGGTCACCTCTGCTGAGGCAAGCTGCAACTCCAAGAAACCAAGCTTCCGGCAGAAAAATTGAAATAGTCTTCCGTCATTCTGAACTTCCAGTACAAACTTCCCCCCTGACCTGATGAACCCGAAGCCTGACCCCTGCTGAAACTGAGGGCAGAGGGTTTGATCAGTGCCCACCCTACCTGTCTGTGGGACCAGGCATCCCACCAGGTAAGAGACTCCGGGGCTGCACCCAGCCCCAAGAAACCCCCAGGCCAGGGACTCCGCTGGGACCCCTGTGCGGCTTCCATAGCAGCTCCACCAGGCCTTGGCCCACTGCCCACCACAGACAGGGATTCCACAAGGACCCACACGCACCTCCAATCTGTGCCCAGCTGGGCCCTGGTCCACCATCCGCCACTGACAAGGAATACACTGGGAGCCCTGCAAGGAGCCTATATGCACCCCACCAGATCCCAGCCCACCACCCACCATGGGCAGAGACTCCAATGGGCCCATCTCACGGCTCCACGCCACACAACACCAGGCTGTGGCCAGCCACCTGCCGAGGCCAGGGACTCCACCGGGACCCCAAGCGACTCTTCTACACGACCCAAAGGCCCTCCACCCGCCGCAGCCAGGGACTCCTCCAGGAACCCACTAGACCTTCACCAACCACCGCACCAGCCCAGGACTCCACCTGCAACCTCACAGCCCCGTGGCCCCAAGCCCACTGGGCATCCACATGTCCACCCCGGATGGGAACTGAGGAGCCATACAACTCACGTCCCCTCGTATCCCCTCTGCCTCCGCACTGACACCGCCCATCTGGCCAGGGACTCCAGAAGCCACCTGACCCTGTGCCGTCCCTCAAGAGGCCTCCTCCCAGCCAGAGACAGCTGGAGGCATGGGTTCTCTTTGCCAAGGTCACCTGGTGCTGAGCACTCCCAGAAATGTGTGCAATATCCATGCCCTGCTGCTGCATCCAGGTGTGCCACACTCCAGAGCTACTCCCACAGCCAGAACTAACTGGCTGGGGCAGTCCCAGAGGAGCTACGCAGGGTCACTCCCTAAAAAGATGCAGCAACAACAGAGTCATCCCACTGGGGTCTAATCATGGAGAGACAACTCCCCAACTCTGAGGACAGTCAGAGGCAACAGTGAAAAACAATCATGAAGCAGAATCAACAGAAAAACTCTGGCACTATGAATAATCAGAGTAGATAAACTCCCCAAAGGAACAACAAGGCATATACAGCACAAGATCCCTTGCATAAGCAAATGGCTGAGATGTCAGAAATCGAATTCAGAGTCTGGATAGCAAATAAGATCAGCAGAATGGAGGAAAGATGGAATTAGAATTACAAGCAGTAATCCAAAAGATGTCTCATGAATTCAACGAATTTAAAGACAAAATGACCAAATATTTTGACACATTGAGACAAGAAGTTGCAGCCCTCAAAGACCTGACAAATACAGTAGAATCCCTCAGTAACAGAATGGAGCAAGAAGAAGAAAGGATTTCTGACATTGAAGACAAAGATTTCGAATGCTCCCAAACATGCAAAGACGAAGATAAATGTAGGGAAAAAACAGATCACTCTCTCAGAGAGCTCTGGGATCATTTGAAGAAAACCAACATTCACATTATAGGGATCCCCAAAAGTGATGAAGTGGCTTCACAAGGTACAGAGTCTCTTCTTCATGAAATTATGAAAGAGAACTTTCCAGACATGCCAAAAGATTCTGAAATTCAGAGAGTGGACAGTTTCAGAACTCCAGCACAACCCAACCCAAATAAGACTTCCTCCAGGCACATCATAATCAATTTTATAAAAGTTAATATGAAGGAAAAAATTCTGGAAGCAGTGAGACATAAGAAAACCAAAATCTACAAGGGGAAGAATATCAGAATAACTGAAGATCTCTCTGCTGAAACCTTTCAAGCTAGAAGAGGGTGGTCATCGACTTTTAATCTCCTAAAACAAAATAACTTTCAACCCAGGATCCTGTATCCAGCTAAACTGAGTTTCATTTATGATGGAGAAATTAAGTACTTTAACGACATCTACATGTTGAAGAAATTTGCCATAACTAAACCAGCTCTCCAGGATATTCTCAGACTATCTTCCAAAATGAACAGCATAATCCTCCACCACAAAAGTAAAC
>CAUYRH010097896.1:0-13671 GCA_963574655.1 Perodicticus potto
TTGTAGGTCCCCCTCCTTGCCTGTCATCCAGCCCACTGGCTCTTCAGCTGGTTGCCACAGCACCAACACCACCACGGAGGAGGCGGCAGGTCCGCCAGCTCCGCTGAGCTGGCTAGGGTGCCAGATGTCCTGCATCAATTCTCCCGTTGAGAAGCTCTTTTTAATGGAGTTTAATATACAATTAATAACAGTGTTTTTGTATGGACAAAAGTCAACTGCATTTTAAAAGCTCTCCATCTTTTAAAATTTTAAAATGTAGGTGAATATAAGACAGTTACTTAATTTAATGATGGCTTCTGTAAAAAATGAACCACAATGTGTACATTGGCTTATCCATCTCTCACATGAAATCTGGGGGCTGTTTTTGATCTGAGGATGGTACCACTCCACTGATTCAGTGGCTCATATTTCTTCTACCTTGTTACCATGCCCTCTTCTCCATGTGATTTTCAAGGTCACTTTGCTCAATTCTCTCTCTCTCTCTTCTTCCCCCCTTGGAAGGTTAAAAACAGACAGGATCACATTTGATAGACTTTTATGGGCCAGATCTGGAATTAGTACATGTTGCTGCTTTTTGCAATCCACTGGCTAGAATTCAGATAGGTGGACATTCATTATGATAATGGAGGTTGACAAATGGAATTTAACTATGGTGTTAGGAAGAAGAACAAGTGGGAAGCTTGTACTCTCTTTCACAATGATGATTACTTAAAAATGACTTTGATGACTCTTCAGTCAACTCTTTAAAGGATGCTTTGCTCATGTTATGTGAAAGAAAGAGTTGATAATTGGAAGGTGTTTTGAGGAGCTTTAGTTCCTATATTGAAGTACAAAGGAACAAATGCATTTTTCCTACAATTCATTTCATGTACTGACTGCTATATCTACACCTGATGAGCATTGTGAAGGCAAGGGGAAGGTACTTTCTATGTCCTGCATTCATGTAGCTATGTCTGCCTAACAAATATAGCAGTTGTGATTCAAGCAATTCAAATTTAGGCAAATTACTCTGACTCTCCTATGATGAGTATTTCCAAACATCCTGAATTTAAAAGGAGAAAAAGATAAATAATTCCTCTACATGTTCAAGACTATGTCCAGGACAGTTGTATTAGTCTAGGCTCTCCAAAAGCAGAACCAATGGTATGAATATATACACATATGTACATATATATATCAAAAACAGATTAATAAATTAAGTTTATATACTTTACATAGTTATGGAAGCGGAGAAGTCCCAGGATTTCCAGTGAGCAAGGCTTGAAACACAAGAGAGTTGATGATATAAGTCCAGTTCAAATCTAAAGCCCTGAGAACCAAAAAGCCTATAATATAGTTATAGACCAAGTCCAACTTGAAGTTGGGAAAAGACTGGTGTCCCAGCTCAAAGACCACCACACGAAGAGAGACAATTTTCTTTTATGAAAAGAAAATTTGCTCTATTAAGATTTTCAGTGGATTAAATGAATACCTGAATTAAAGGAAATCCTTAATTAAAGGAAAGCCTTAATTTTCGTCTCCATCCACACTGGGGAGGGAAATCTATTTTATTCAGTTTATCAGTCAATAATGTTTAACCAAATATCTGGGTACCCCATGGCCCATTCATGTTGACACATTAAATCTACTATTATAAAGCTATGCAGATTGAGTATCCCTTATCAAAAATGCTTATGACCAAAAATATTTCAGATTTTGGACTTTTCTAGACTTTGAAATATTTGTATTATACTTACTGGTTGACTGTTCTATATGTGAAAATCCAAAGAAATGTTTTAATGAAAATTTCCTAGGAGTTCCATGTCAGCCCTCAAAAATTTTAGATTTTGGAGCATTTGGGATTTTGGATTGGGTCTAGTATGTTCGACCAGTAGTGAAACTGTTATTGCTTTGCCCTGAAGTTATTTCCCTTCCAAATTTGGGATTTAATTTTCACAAAATGAGAATAAGACTTTTTTTTGTTTTTAAAAAGAGGTGGCCTAACTTGATAAACTTTCAGAAAAGAACATTAGCTGCTGAAATACTGAGTTTCCCAAGTAATTCTTGTATAGATTTAGAGAATAGGGTCACTGCCAAGCTTTACAATGTGGAGTCCCTAGGATTCATCACATTATCACGATTTATCAAGTTCATAAAAAATCAATTGGAGTTTTACTTCCTTTTGGCCATATAGGCCATATCGAAGATGTAATTTTAAGTAATGTGGAAATTAATAATAAAAGTAAAAGTTACATTGTCATTACTTAATTTTCCTATCTTATTAAATACCACAAAGAATCTAGTTTCCTCTTGGAAGTACTCTAGATATTCTTTATGCTGTGATTTTTTTCTCTTTTTAGACTTAATATCAGAGCTGTCATCCTAGACATTTTTTTTAAAATTTCCCCTTTGTGCTATATAGCTGTTTCTTGGATTTTACTTCCTCAAGTCTTTGAATTTTTTTTTCTCTTTTTATTTTTCTTTCGATAGACTCAATCTTAAGGATTTTTCTTTTTTTAATATATGAAAGCATATAAGGGAGGTAAAATGTAGAATATTTGCATCCTATAAAATGTATTTATACTGTTTTTACATTTGTTTGATGGTTTTGCTAGATAAGAAATGTGACTTCAAAACAACTTTCCCATAGTACTTTGACATCTTTATTTCATTGTTGTTAGGCATCCATAATTTATAACAAAGAAACCTTATTTCAAACAAATTATTTGTACTTTGTAGATTGTTATAATTTGTCTGTAAAAGATTTCATGATCTTTTTTCATACTTGAAGTCAGACATGTATCTGTGAGTAGATATTTTTATGTTTCAACTAGAAATTTAATGATTTCTTCAGTTAGAAAAAGAAACATATTTATTATTCTTTCCTCTCAATTTTTCTCTGGTTCCTTTTTTAGTATTTCTACAGCTCAGATTTTGTATTCGTGTTCTTAATCTCCTGTGTATCATATGTTTCTGTGTCATAATGACAAGTATTTTTATTAAACCTTCTATTTTTATTTTGAGATTACTGTAGTTTCATGTGCAATTGGAAAAATAGTGCAGAAAGATTTCATATATGTCTCCTCCAGTGGCAACATCTTACAAAACTATTGTACAGTATCACAACCAGGATATTAACACTGTACAGCAGAGGAGGGAGTCCTGGTTGTGTCCTCACACTTCTCTGGCACCACAGTCATGTGGGATAGAGGGCCTCATTACAGCCTGGGGAGGGAATAACTCTAGGCTTCCCTCTGAGCCTTTGCTAGTTTGGGTGAAAGCTTTTTTCCTGTGATACAGGGCTAGTGTAAAGCGTTATTGCCTAACAGTTTTTATGTTGCCAGTATACTGTGGTTCCAACTCCTGGGCCAGACCAGCATTAATCTGTGACTTGTTAGGGATTATGTCACACATCAGGAGGTGAGCAGCCTGGGAGGAGAACAAAGTTCCTTCTGTATTTACAGCCACTCCCCATCACTCATGTCACAGCCTGAACTGTGCCTCCTATCCTCCTGTGTTGATTAGTGGCAACATTAGATATTCATAGGAACATGAACCCTATGCGAGGAATCTCAGTTTCACGCTCCTTATGAGAATCGAATGCCTGATGATCTGAGGTGCAGCTGAGGAGGTGATGTCAATGCTTGGACTGTGTAGTTGTAAGAAAACAAGCTCAGGATCCCATTGATTCTGCTGCTGAGTTAATTATATGATTATTTCATTATATATCACTTTGTAATAATAATAATATAAATAAAGTGCAAAGTAAATTTATTGTGTTTGAATCATCCCCAAACTATAACCCCCTACCATAGCCTGTGGAAAAATTGTCTTTCATGAAATCAGTCCCTGAATCCAAAAAGGTTGGGGACCACTGATGGCATGTATTTTGAGGGGCTTTCGCTAGTGGGAGCAAGCTTTTGTTAGAGCTTTATGTTCATGTGTGCCTCTTAGAGTTCCTAGTTTCAGTGTCTTTGGCTTTAAATCTGAGATGTATGAAGCAAAGCTAATCCCTGGGAACTTAGCACTGTGTCATTTTTTGAGTACCAGGGTCATCTAATTTATTCTCTTCACATTTCAGAGTCTTTTTATGTTTGTTTTAAATATCATGTTCAGGTTTTTGGTTATACTTAATGAGAGGGATGAGGAAAAGTATGAGTATCTCATCTTCCTGGAAGCAAAAAGAGGAGTCACAAGTATTTTATTATCTTGAAAAATTTCATCAGAATAATCTGATATGCTAATGTTACCCTGCCTCATTTTGTTTTCAGTGATATTGTAAATTTACTACCATTTGTGCTGTTTACTGTTATTTAAATTTGTGGGGGGAAAGAAAACTTATAACGTCTGCCATATTGATACAGAAGCTTCTTAATTACCTAAAGAAAATCATAATCTAGTTTATGATTACAAGGTGTAGAAATGAAAATCAAGAGTCACCATTGTTCCCTTAACATTAGAATCTAGGAGAGAAAGTGTTTTTCTTTTATATGGTAATGATTGTACCATGATCATGACAGTGATGGTGATGATAGTAATGATGCAGGTAATGATGGTCTTTGATCTGAATCTCCAGAGAGAGATTTTAGAATGAAATATGGAATAAATTTGTTTTCAAAAATCAAAATTGTAAGGGTATACCCATAGTTCCTGGTTGGTTAGTATAGGAAAACCTGATTTAAAACTTTAAAGTGTAGAAAGCCACATTTTTTTTTTTTTTTTTTTTTTGCAACTGAGTAATGATTCAGGCATATAGACAACTGGTTTTAAAAGATGACCTCAGAGAGTTGCCTCTGGTCAGCTCATTCTGTCTCCTAAGATGGCCAAGGATAATTCATTCTGCTCTACATAGGGCAATGATGATGTTTTACAGGACCGGAAAACAAATTACATTTAGTGGCAACTGAGACCTGGTGTCTCAACATGGGTTAGATCAGTGGTTCTCAACCTTCCTAATGTTGTGGCCCTTTAATACAGTTGAGAATCGCTGGGTTAGATGATCGCATCATAGTGAGTTCCTGTTGTAAAGTAAATTTGGAGAGGTAATTTAGTCAGTGACAAGGGAGTAAAGACACTCTTCTGTAAATAACAGGAAGCTGTGTTCTTTTTTCATTAGTAGTTAGAACTGGTCAGGCCCTTAACTCAAGGAAGAGTTGAAGTGACTTTGGTGCTGCCTAGAAACTATCAAGGGAGGCTTAGGCTGACTTGGGCAGCACCTTGGAGAGCTCTTAGGAATTCATTTCCGGGGGTTTGTCCTTTCAACCTTGCAGTTCTGTTTTTCTCTAGTCATCAAAGCCTTTAAATTAAGTCCCTCTCACTTCTAGAATAGGTTGAGTCACTGCAGAGGAGGGTTTTTCTTCTTTTTCCTGAGTCTCAGAATTTGTGTTTGAGTGGCCACGGTTCTCCCTACAAGACTCCTTTTCCTTCACTTTTATCTCCTTTTTGAAGTTGATGGAATTGTTCACTGGAAGCTTATGTATTATCATTGACAGTAAAATTATCCTCTCCCTTTCCTTTCCCGTGGAGGCTTCTCATAATGTTATTTTTTTAGCCTAATTTAAAAACACAAAACATTTTTACATTGTATGTTAAAAGAGATTGATGTACTGTGATTTGTGTTTCATCATGAGGCCATGTAAGGAAGAAAGAACTCTTCTGCTTTCATCCAAGTAGATTAAAAAAAAATAGGTAATTTTCTCTTAGAGTTTATAGAGCTTACCTCTGGTCTTCCAGGTTGTAAGGTACTGGCTAACTATGATTGTAATAGGTATTGGGTCTTTATAAAAACTGGGATGGATTGCTTATTCCTAAGATTGGAGACTTGGGATTTTCCCTCTTGACACTGTCATGAATATTTCAAAATCACATGAAGAGACTAATATAGTCATGATTAATATATATCCTTCTTCTCACTGTTTCTAACTAGATGATTTCACCCTCAGTGACAAGAAAAACATGCAGTTCACCTACTTCACCAGCTGACTGACAGGGAGATCATATTACTGGTTCTGGGTGGACTACAGGAACACCACAGAACTATGATTCTTAAAACTTTCACCTGGTGTGAAAAGGATGGGCTCTCTTGAAAGACCATAGATCTAGGGGTTCAATATCTCAGGACTTTTGACAGCTTCAAGAGAAGCAGTAATCGAAAGGATTATGGGAAATACAGCTAATGTGTAAGGTAAAGACCTTCCTGAGCAATGAGGATATTACAATTTGGAAATAAATACTGCATTGAAACATCAGAAGTATGTTATGTACAATTACTGAACTGAGTGGAACGCTTGGAGTGGCAGCCACAGGACGTGGTACTCAGGAAACTATGGATATGGTTATTAAAACATGAGTTCCTATAGATGGGAAGGCAATAAAGGTCTTATTTAAAATAGTCAACTCCCTCAAAATTAAAAGGATGAGGGCAGCTATCCTAATGTAAAGTCAGAATATGAGGTTTGATTTCATGATCTGGGGCAATTATCAAACTCCAAATCCATGAACTGAAGAATGTAGGTCCCCAGGAGGAAGGGTCCTGCAACACCAAGTCTACACAATTATTTAATTAGTTCTTTTTCAAAGGTTACCACAGGCATTCACTTGGGTAGCTGTGCACTTGAGTAAAGAGTTTACCCAGACATTTCAAGAGTATTGGATACAGGAACCAAGTCAACATTGATATCTGGGGACACAATCACCCTCATTAACCCCCCTCATTCTCCTACTAGAGTGGGAGTATCTAGGGGCAAGGAAATGAATGAATGGGGCTCTAATCACTGAATACCTGGGTCATAGTGGAATCCACTGGATCCATAGACCCATCTTAGGCTCATTTACCTTGGTTGGGAAGAAATCTGTTGCAAGAAGGAATTGTTTTGAGACCAGCACAGCAGTGAGAGCTGTGGTTAATATCATTAACTTTCCTGTTTTAAGTTTTCAAAGAGAAAATAATATGGACATTCATGTGAAGCAAGTGGAGCCGAGTGGTACTGTGAACTGTGATGGATAATGTGGTGTGCTGCCCAGCCCCCTCTCTTAGAGCCCAGGGAATTGTTCCCCTAGGTGCAGGGAGTGCTAGCAGCTGATAACTTACTTCCAATCTCTCTCCTGAAATTGCCCTCACTTAAAAGTAGCTGCTTTGCCACAGATTATGCCCCCAGGGAATAGAAGTGAGAGTAAGCGTTAGTTCAGTGAAGAGATACAAATGGTGTTTCCTCTTTCCTCCATTCTGGACAAGGCTGAAAGAGGGCATCCTGCCCAAACCCAGAGCTTCTGGTGGGACAAGTTGAAGGTTCTGCTGTGACGGCATCACAGTTGTCTCCACCTGCCTAGTCAGGGGTGTCCAACCTACAGCCCCTGGGCTGCACGCTGATGGTATAAGGACTTTTTTACTTATCTGGAGTGCTGAGTATCACAAAAGTATGCATGGGCCTTCTTTTTGCTAATCAGCTTTGATTAGTGTTTGTGTATTTAATTGCCTGGCCCAAGACAACTCTTGTACTTCTAATGTGCAGTAGAGGAAAAAGAAAGTTTGGTCACCCTTGGTAGTTTCTTTATCTTATTTCCTTATGAGTTTTGCTCCTAGGCTAACTCCTTGATGATCCTTATATAAACAAATCTTGGCCTCAGAGTCTGTTATCCAGGGAACCTTTCTTAAAACACATAGAATTATTTTTGGTATTATGGATTCATAAAATATATCTTCATAATTTTAATGCTAAAACATAGTGACTTGCCTAACCATCATATAGCAAGGAAATATTCAGGTGGGCTGAGACATATTTCTGTGATGGCTGATCTTAACATGGGATATTTGCCAAGTGCCACTCCAAGTGTGCCACTTAATTCAATAATCGTGCCTAACATACTCCAGTATTATTTTCAAATCCTACTATCCTTATTGCTCAGAAAGATCTCTATCTAATACATTAGCTGTCTTTCCCATAGTCTTTTTGAATATTATTTATTCCTTCCCCTGGTTATGTATACTATTAAGTGGAATATGTGTGATATAAATATAGGTAAAATATTGTCACATTATACTTACAAATTATATTTATATTCAAAAAAGAGGAGAAGGAAAGGATTGGAATGGATTCAGTGATTACTTGAGACTTGCAGAATTGCGGTGAAAGAAATTGTTTCCCTATTTTCTGCGCTTTACATATTTTGCCATTTGGAACATAACAATTTCACCATAACATCTTTATTTCAAGCAGTCATGATATACAGAGAAAACAAAGCAAATTATTAAAAAAAAATATGTATATAATGCACCATGATAAAAAGGTGAGTACCTATTTTAAAGATAACATTAGCATAGTTTGGTGGGTAAATTAACAGAATCAGGCAGCTACAACTGCTCTTCTTAAGATAATTATGTGCACATATAGCCATGATGGGTCCCACATTTGAGACCACAAAGGAAATTTCCAGCAAGACACAGAGAAGCAGGGTTAGTGGAAATGTAAATATGCCTTGGAGAAAAATATCAGACCTCCTTAAAAAAGAATGTTTTATGCAGCCACAAGACTGATATAAAACCCTAAATATCATGCTAATATTATACCCGGCACGTACTAACCAGTTTTTGGAAGGAAGAAGGAAGTTGAATTCAGTCCAATAGCTATCAATAAGCACTATTTAAAAAATATTTGTAGGCAAATCTGGAATAAGGTGCCATGGATGAATGACGTTAAAGAAAAAGTGGAAATATATTTTATCTTATAAAGAGGCTTATGTTTTTAAGCAGTATGGGTTGCTTCTGCTTCTCAGAAATACGCTTCTATTATTAAAATCAATTCAACAAATGGCAAAATACACTTGATGTTATCCAAAAGGCTGAGAAGTGATGTACAAATGGAGAAATAAATTTTACAGACAGAAATTGTTTAATAGTTCAGAGGAGAGTGTAGTTGTGTAGGAACTAAAATGCAAGAGTGGGTTTAAGAAAGAATTGAAATTTGAGCTAGGTCTTCAAGGATGACATGATTTTTATATGTAGACAGATGTAGGGAGAAAAGCAGGTTGAGCTTAGAGAGCTGAAGCTGAGGGTGTTGCACTGCGGAGACGGTAATGGGGCTGGGCAGTCTGATGTGAAGGGGTGACCCAAAGAAGGCAGGCAAGGTAAGGAGAGGAAATCATCTGAAAGGTCAGGGTACAAAGTGGGATGGACTTTGAATTTAAAGTGTATTTTATGAACAATGGAGACTCAGTGAGTATTTTGAGTAGAAGAACAAACCATGAAAAGTGGAATATTCAGAAAGCAATGTGACATCGTTCATTTGTTTGTGATTTCATCCCACAAATACTGAGTGGGAGAGGAGGAAGTTTGAAAAGTAGCAAGCTTAGAGATTTACATAGTGATCTGTCCCAGAGATGCTGCGAGTCCTCATTAGTGCGGCTCAAGTGATGATAAAATGGAAAAGGAGGTGTATGTCCTCTCCCATCCAGTTTTCTTTTGTTCTGTCCTTATTTAAGTCTTTCTTCTGTGTCACCTTCGTTATCTCAGAACGCAATACTGTGGCCCTGCCCCTAGCATGCCCCTGTCCACTTGTACCGTGCATGGTGTTCATAGCTCTCTCTCTAAAGCTGATCCCTCGCACCAGACACCTTCTCCCATCCCGTGGGTTTGATCACCTCATATCCTTTGCATAGACAAGAAGTGAGGGCTCTTCTGTGCTCACGCATACCTAGAGCTCATCGGGATGACCTTACCTGAAAAGGATTTTTGGTAAGACAACCATTTAGAACGTAATTTAGAATGTTGCGTAGAGATTCTTTGAAAAAAGAAATGAATTAAGCTGTTATTCAGGTTAAAATCTCACGTGGAAAATATTTGCTTGAAAAGGCTTATATTTGCTCAGCATCTGATGATAAATTGTTTATTATATTAATGTTCCGCATTTATATACAGATACAATATTGCATTTACAGAAAGCGCATTAATGGCACAATGTATTATTTGACTTTTTAATAACAGCATTCATTTTCCTCTGAAATATGATCAAATATGATCAAATGTTGGTAGAGTATAATCAACTATTTCTATACTTTAAATTTTTAGGGGTTAGAAATTTGCTTTTGGACATTTCTTTTTCCTGTGGACTTCCCAGACCAGTAACGTAGTGCATGTGAATGGAAACTGAGTATTACAGAATCAGGGGTACCCGGCTGTGATCTTCCTTCTCTTGCAGTGGGGTTGGCCCCTGGCATTTTATGGAGTTCTGTACAGCTGTCCCCTGTACATCTAGATTAGATTTAGCAGAGACACCACACAGAAGCACATGCTAGGTCAGATTCTGTAATGAAAGTTTCCTTGAGTCATGTCTAGAATCCCAGAATCTTAGCCTTGGAAGGGATGGAGAAGTCACAGACCGTCTTGTGTCCTGATTGCTTCTGTGGAAATCTTCTTGTTCGTGTATCTTCAGAGCGTGCAGGTGCCGTGTCACAGGGCAGCCCTTTTCTTCTCTAAGAGTTTGACAACAAAGCTCTTTTCTAAACTCAGCTAACATTGACCTGTGAATCTTTCACTCATTGGGCCTCATGTCAACTTTTATTTTCCCTTGTCCCAACTCTTGAACACGTATTAGGGCCCCTCCATTTGCACCTTCATGTTTGTAAATATTTTTCAAAGATAAAGATGTCTGTTCCTTTAAGCACTTGAAGTTATCTGACATTTCTCTTTTTTTTAATTTTCTTCTCCAAATGCGTATGACCTGTTCCTCCATTGCTTTCTCTTCATGACATGGTTTTTAAAAAGTGTATCATTCTGTCTGCCACCTTATAAATTCATAACATTTTGTGAGTTTCTCCCAAGGCTATAAATTGAATGTTTCTTCCCCCCCCACCCCAAATTCACATGTTGAAACTATAATTGTAAATGTGATGATACTTTGGGAATGGGGCCTTTGGGAGGTAATTGGGTAATGAGGGTGGAGCCCTTGTGATCACATCAGGGATTTTGTAAGAAGAGATACACAGGAGAGTTTACTTTTCTCTCTTTTTCCACCTTGTGAAGAAATCTGGTGAGGGAATGAATAGGTCCTCTCATCAGACCAAGACCGTGCCCCAAACTTGATCTTTACTTCTCAGCCCCCTGATCTGTGAGAAATAAATGTTTGTGGTTTAAACAATCCAGTTGATCATGTTGTTGTAGTTGTCAAATTGACTAAAGATACCGGCGAATTTGGAGCATATATCATCAGCCATATTTTTAACTAATATGGCCTGATGATTGAATTCATAGGTAGTAAGGAGTCTGGCTATTAAAACTGATTGATGGAGCAGTTTTTTCAAAATTACTGTGTGACGAGATCTCATGAATCATCCTACGTGTAGAATGGCTGTTAGACTGAAGATGCATTGCCCTCACTTAGCAAAATGCACATAATCTCTGCCCACTGGACATTTCACAAGCCTTGCGGAGAGAGCAGAGTAAAAGCTGAGCGAATTCCGACTGTCAGAAAATGAAGTGTAGTTTATCACCCTCACAGTGTTGTCCTGTAATGTGCCTTTGTCTCCTTTCCTGTCATGTTTCCCCTATTTCTTTGAAGTAGACCGTGAAGGGGGCTGTTAATAAAGGTGTGCCGATTTAATTCTTTTCTTGTTCATTTATATCTGTGTCTGATATTTGATCTCCTCTCTGGTCCCATGAAGCTATTATAAGAGACAGATAAGAGACCAAGACCGGATTCTTGAATTCATTTCGTGATGTTTAATCTTCAGTGGAGTCCCAGTTATCCAAGAACCTTGTCTAATGTTTCGTTTTAATGTTCTCAGAGCTCTAGCAGAGAGAAGCAGGAATGAGTCACTTTGAAGTCAAGCTTTAGGCCGCCTAAAACTATATGTTTGTTCAGACTCACATATGATGCTTGCTTGGGGAATTGCTCACTCCCTGCTGGCTAAGCATAAAGGTCATTCCTATCTTCAGAAACATCTTCTCCAGATCTGCTTTTCTTTGTCTCTCTTTCTACATCTATAAACTGGACTCTGTGGTCCAAGTAAGATTGGAGTGGAACTAGGCTGTTTAGATCCAAATGACAGCACATACTTTGTTCTTCTTATTAGCATCTGAGACTACAGCTAACCCAGCCAAACTAAATGGGGTAAATCCTAGGGTCTTAAATGCTACTTTGTTTGCTGTGCATTAGGGTAGAATCAGGTAATTTTGTAAGGAAAATCTTAATCCTGCCTGAAAGGCTATCATTCATTCAACAAAGAATGGAGGAAGAATGGACTTCTGTTATGTTAGGTGTCTCTATGAGGTCACTTCTGTTTGCACAAGCAAATGTCACTTCTAACTACAGCTCATGTATCTGCTAAAGGAGGGGGAGATGGAGAGATGTTAGTCATATGATGGAAAGTTTCATTTACACAAGATGAATAAGTTTGGGAGATCGAATGTATGGCATGGTGACTATTATGAATAATACTATATTATGCACTACTTGAAATTTGCCAAGAGGCTAGACCATAAGTGATCTTTGCACATGTGCACACACACAGATGCTGACCATGTGAGCATTTAGTGATTATTTCACAATATATGTGTATATCAAAACACTAAGTTGTATACCTTAAACATATACAATTTTTATTTGTCAATTATACTTCAATAAAGTAAGAGGAAAGAAGGATCCAAGGATCTTTTAATAAGTTATTTCCAGAAGATGGTCAAAGAGTAAAACTGTAAATCCTGCTGCTAAAACAGTCAGGGATGTATTTGAAGTCTAGCGGAAGTGCATTTTTGAAAAATTACATTTACCTCATTCTTGACACTCTTGGTCTTATTTTTCCTTCTTTTACACCCATGTAAATTGATTTAATACCATATTGGTTAAGATATTTATCTTTTTATAGAAATACAATAGAAGAACTTAGAAAACATTTTTCCACTATTTACTGCCAACATTATATAATTACCTTTTTCATAATATTTATTTAGCAAATTATTCGTATTCTTTTTAAAATAATTTTTTTTTTTAGTCCAGTCATTTTCTTTTCTAGTTTGTCTAATTGCTTTCTGGTATTGTTACAGGGCTATCATCTTGGAAGGTTTTTTACTTACCTCTTGATTTAAATCTACCATTTTTTTGTTTAATTTGCCTATGTTTCCCCCTAGATTTTTACATCTATATTGCCTCTCTTTTATGCAGTAGGTTTTTATCTTCTCCTCTTATTTTAAACATCCTTTGAAATAATTTATATGATGATGATATTTTCTTCAGTTCTTTCACTATGTTTTCATTTCCTTTACAAAATATCCTTTTCTATCCTTTATAATGCAGTCTCAGTAGTGGGGGAGACAAATATGTGTTCTCAGCCTGTCATTTTAAATCCGAAAATACTCACCAACTTACAACGCTACCTGTGTATCATTGTAAGCCACTCAGTGGCTTTCTGGTAAAACATAGAGGATAAAATATTATTTCAATTAGATGGCAGAATGCTTGATGGCAAAAATGGTGTCTTACACTTGCTAGGGGAATGGCCCCCAAAAAATGGAGTCTAAAAAATATTTCTTAAATTACTATATTATCAATTACACACACACACACACACACACACACACACACTTTGCTTAACTAAGAAAATTATCTAAGTTGAGTGTTGGTTGTAGAGTGGTAAGGCATAGCCATTGCTATAGAAACATATGGAGCAAATTTTTCATATAATACTTCACTCTACTTTAAT
>CAUYRH010097898.1:0-19231 GCA_963574655.1 Perodicticus potto
AAACTGCAAAAAAAAATCACTGATTTCTAAAGGTAATTTTCACATTTTATTTTTAATCTTTCTACAATTCATTGAGTAAGTATGTTTTAGTTATAAGACTCCGCAAAGTAACGCCAACAACCATTAGAATTTAACCCTCATATCTACAACCTGTAGTAAGAAAATTGACTGTGGCTAAGAGATTTGTGGAACCTTATACAAATAAAGCAAATAGTCAGCAGGGGCCAGCGATTCTGACTTCCTCTTCTAGAAAATGCAGAGCAATGCGGCGTAGAGTAATCACACACGTGTAGTAATCACACTAATGGTAATTACCGATGTTCAGCAGTGTTTGTGTGCCAGGGACTGTATGTGAACTCTATGTACATTATTTCCAATTTTTGTAATAATCCAACAGGGTAGCTGTTATCATTCTGTCTTTTCTAAGGATGAAGAAATTGAGGCAGAGAGATTGAGCAATGTGCCCAAGCCCCCACACCTAATAAGGGTCAGAGCTGGGAAATGAACGTGCTGATTTTCATGTCAAATAGGTCCGTCACTGATGGGCTTTCAACATCACATTATTTTACATTACTTCTCTAAAAAGAAGCTGATTTTTCAGACTTTTAATGATGCAATTATTTGTTTAACTTAGTAATAGGGTGTAGGGAGTCAGAAATCCAGACTTGAAAACTGAGATGTACAAAATAAATGTAAATGTCTTATTCTGTTTATGACTATTCTAAATGGCCTCTGAGTCTCTAATCCACTGATGAGTACAAAGAAAATTAACTGTTAGAAGTCCAATATGTCTTCGGGCTTAGTATCTTACAATCATGTAAATACCCATTTGAGTAGTATGCACTTTCTTAGATAAGCGTGTGCAGGCTCTCAGACAGCCCTTCCCTGTTTCTCTCTCCAAACTGGTCTTATGTGATGAGGGTAGGGTGTGACCCAGGTGAGGGGGGTGGCAGGAAAGACTTGGAGTCCTCAGCCACCAGGTCCTCTGCTTCCTCTGGCCTGCTGGGTGATGTCCTTTGTTCAGTGGCTGCTTGACCTGGTGCCACTAAAAGCTAAAATCTGAAGCTCATATAAATCATGACCTGGGAATCTGCTGGTGTGGTCAGGAGCCAGTCATACTCCTTGACTAACTCAGCCTCGTTTCAGGAAAGGAAAAGGGACAAATGTTTCCTTCCCTGACTTCCCAGGCTTACTTGATTGAGTTCATCTCATCTTTTTGCAGGTAAGCACTGTCCCCTTTTATGGATCCTTCTGCTAGATCAGGGGCAGAGTGGTTGTGACCTTTTATCACCACCTATCTGGCTTCTGATCTGTTATCTCAGCGTGGGGTAAATGAGGGTTCCAATAGACCCCACTGCTGACATCCTCCGATCCCTAGAATTCTGTGTGGTCACTGGTGGTGTCTCGTGAGACCGGACTTGCTCAGCTGAAGGACCCCAATTTAGCAACACACTCCATCCTTTCTGCGTGGGTGCCTCTTCAAGCAACAGTTACCCCTGACAAGCCCACGCTCCGTCCCAGCGCACGACTCTGTGGCACAGGTGAGGCCAATCTGCTCGGCTCGCAGGTATCTGCTGTGTCTCTTGAGAGCAGTGAATGTGTAGGGCAAGTTCTCCTCGACCACTTAGCTCACAGCACTCACATCATCTCTTACCAGTTCAGTCACACGGTCCCAGAGCAGCAAGCGGGGTCAGCACACAGCCACCAGGACCTGAGATGTCAGTCTGTTCTTCTGCCAGCCACTTCACAAACTTCGGGAGGGAATCTCTTGGGCTGTCTTTCCTCAGCTCCAGAAAAGCAAAGCATTTGAGTGCCTCCTTCCTTTGCCCACGGGAGAGGAGAAGACAACCCTTAGAACACTCGGTTTCCTAGACTCCCGCCCTTTTTAACCTTCTCACTTTAGAGGCATCAATTCAATTTGGCCTCTTTCTCATACCAGAGGGCCGTCACCAAGAATGGCACCTTTTAAAATTTCAGCATAGGAAAAATTAATTTTACGCTCGGTAAGTGTGATCTCTTATAGCCCGGGCACTATTTGTAACTTTCTAGAGCTAGAAAAGGTCACGGTTAGTACTTCACACCATCCTGTTAGCCATCCAAATAATGCCAAGACGTTTAAGAGTCTAGATGTTTTGTTGATTTTATTCTGATTCTTAACGTAAGTGAATTTTTTTGTGTTTGCTTCTTCGTTTGTGTGTTTGACAGATTCTCTTTATTCTCTGTGTGGTGAGGTTCCCATGATGGTCACGGAGAGTTTGAAAATTTATAAAATGGGCACCTTCTGATCGTTGTTCACTTGTATTATTATTTGATGAATAATTTTAATCAGATGTTTCTTGTGAAAAAACATAGTTTTTCATGAAGCAAGCATGGAATCATAAAGTTTAGGCCTACGAGGGATGCTAGACATTACCTCAGACTAATTTCTTAGTATACAAATAAGAAAGCTGAGACTTGAAAGCCTAAGTTCTTTGGCCGGTGTTGTATTACTGGTTAATTAGCAGTTTGGTCAGGACTCCATGGTCCCTCCGAGCACTTATAAATACTGTAGTTGGGATTACTTGTGTAATGATTAATGTATGGTCTGACTTTTCCCACCTGTAACACACATGCGTGTACACACACACACACACACACACACAGACACAAATTAAGCTTTTGCAGGCCCGAGATCATGTGTTTGGTTCTCTGCTGTTTCCTCAGTGCCTGGCACAGGTTCTTGAATATAACAGATGCCTAAGAAATATCTGTTAAATAAAGGAATGAATGAAAGGTGGATGGATTCCACAAATAAGTGATTCTACTGTGATTTAGACACCAGTGGTTTGAGAACCGTAAAGGTAAATAAGACAGGATCAAGAAGAGAGGCCGACACAGAAACAAGGACGGCAAGGGCCCCAAGGAATGATTCACTGTGGGAAATTGTGGGGTGTTTTCCTTCACTGGAAAGGCAGCCCTAGGGGATTGGAGCTGGCAGGCTCAGCCTTTCATCACCTCCTGCAAGATTCAGGGCATGGGTGTCCACTCAAGACCCTGCATGCCATTTGCCCCTAGAGACAATTGCACACTGCATTTCTGTTCTGTTTTATTCTAGAAGAGTGGCTCATAGTAAGTTAAAAATACACCAGTGTGTCCACAATTTCAGCAGAACAAATGACTCACAGTTCAAATCACATGAAAGGAAATGATTATAAGTCAGCTGTGAACTATTGGTTCCAGAATAATTTAAGGCCCTAACCTGCCTAGTTCAATGAAGACTCTGGTGGAATCTTTTCCATACGTGATCCATAATCACGTATAGAGTTTATTTCCCAGTCTCGTTAGGATCTTTTTGATGCTGTAATGGTAGAGAGGTTACATAATATTCAGGTTGAATTATTTTTTCCCATCAATGGGGACACTAGAGGAGTGAGATGAGATTCCTTCTCCCCAGTGCTCACATTCAAACCCCAGTCATCGGCCATAAAGAAGGACGTGCTGTTGGCTCATACTCATTACTCGAGAAATTATTACCAGGGCACATCTTAACCAACAATGAAAAAGTGGCAGATTGACACTAAAGAAATGATGAATATTCTCCCCAGGGGCATAAGTTCTACCTATCTGTTAGATCTACCTTCTCTAGAAGAAGGCCCAGGCTAGGAATTTCACCATAGAACTGGGGTAAGAGTGAAGTATCAGTTGCTGGACGTGGGTACAGTTAAAACAGAAAACAAATTTTATCACCACTTCTGTCACACTACCATGGATCAAGTGCTTCAAAACGAAATGCCTCATACAGAAATTTAGCAGTGGGTAAGGCCCATTAGCAGACTGTTATCCACAGGATAGTTAGATAATATAGACCTTCTGTATAGAACTAAATAATTTAGAGTGCTGGTTAAATGAAGCAAACAGATAGATAAGAAAAATGATAGGTCAAATCTTAAGAGAATGTGGGAAATATGTAACACAGATTCAATGCAAAAATAGTTTGCTATTAATAGAAATAAAAGAAATTGGAAAGTACTTAACACATTAAGTGGCAGTCTCAACAACAAAAGAGAAGGGGTATTTATGCTGTATAGTTTGTTCTAGTTAGTATAGACAGACAAAATGACCGAGATTTTGAAATTTTGAATGCATAGAGGTGCTAAATCAACAGTGTTTTTAAACTCCTAGAGATGACCAATGCAGAAACAATATAAGAAGCAAACAGAAGGAGCCCATTTGCTTGACTGCGTGGAGTGTGAAAGTACACCCGTGACTGGGGATTAATAAGGGAGAGCTGTTCACAGAGTTCATTGGAACCATTTGTGTATATTCACATGTACATTCATTAAGTGGAAAAGATGGTCACTCCTACAAAAGAAAGTACAGTTGGCAGTATTGGTGGACGTGTAAAACTATCTACAGTGGTCCACTGGTTTGGTCCCAGCATCTCTGGTTCCTGCCTGCTTATTGACAACCATCATAAAATGATGATACTCACTATCAAATAACATCAACTTCCTAGAGAGCAAAGGCCTTTAACAGAGATCAATGAACTTTGCTAATATTTCATAAACGCAGAAAGTGAACTTACCTTCGCAATGAATAATTTAATTCATTATGTATTCTCAGAGTCCTTAAAATCAAACTTTACAACAATGGATACCAAACTGCTCTCATGGAAAATATGTTTTATTTATGAAGAATCAATATATTTATTGGGTAAGTGGGCTCATACATATGAAGTAAATGAGAATACAGTAAAATTCACTCTTCAATAATTAAAACATTTTGAAGCTGTAGAGACTCACATTTTTTTGTTTTACTATTAAATCGTAGCTGTGTACATTAGTGCAATCAAGGGTACAATGTGCTGGTTTCATATACAATCTGAAGTGTTTTCATCAAGCTGTTTAACATAGCCTTCATGGCATTTTCTTAGTCATTGTATGAAGAACTTTGTATTCTGCATTTAGTAAGTTTCGCCTATACCCTTTTAAGATGCACTGCAGGTGTGGCCCCACCAATTACCCTCCCTCCACCCAACCTCCCCCCTCCCCTCCCCTCCCTTGCCCCTTTCCCCATATTCTTGTGCTATAGTTGGGTTATAGCCTTCATATGAAAGCTATAGATTAGCTCTATATTAGGGCTAAGTACATTGGATACTTTTTCTTCCATTCTTGAGATACTTTGCTAAGAACACTCTATTTCTTGATCCACTGGTAAGTACATAGGAGTGTTTGGTTTTCCCCTTTAAAATATACACATTTTTCATGTATGCCTTATTTTACAATAACAATTTAAAGAGATCAAATATTTCTTGCAGGAAAAAGTGTGAAGAAGATGCACTGTGAAGAGTGAAGAAGAGTTTCACTGTGAAGAGAAGCAGGGGGCAGAGATGTAGGGTCAAAAGGAGTTCTTTAAAGACAGGTGACACAAAAGCATATTTCTGTGTTAATGAGAATAATGATCCAGAGGGGGAGAGGTGAGGGCTGCAGGAGGGGGCCTGGAGGGAGAGGGAAGTAAGAAATTAAAGAAGACATAAATAAATGGCAAGATGATCCTATGTGCTGGCCCTTCATGGCAATCAGAGGGAAAAAGAGAAGACAGTGAAGTTAGAAGTAGGCTGCAGGCTTAGGAGTGAGACTGTGCCAGTGTTTGTGTCTGATGGCTTCCATTTTCTCAAGTGGTCAGCTGGGTGATGGGAAGGGCTGAGAGAGTAGAGAGGAAGCGGGGACTGTTATTCCGGGAGACAGAACCCACTAGGACAGCCAGGCTGAGAGTGCTGAGAGTCCTTTTGAACTTTACTACTGAATTCAAGGACAAATTATTTATTCATTTAGTTTTTGAGACAGAGTCTCACTCTGTCACCCTGGGTAGTGTGCCATAACATCATAGTTCACAGAACCTCACAATCCTGGGCTTGAGCAATCCTCTTGCCTCCGCCTCCTGAGAAGCTGAGACTACAACCATGTGCCACTACTCCCGGCTAGTTTTTTTTTTAATTTTTAGTAGAGATGGGGGTCTTGTTCTTGCTCAGGCTGGTCTTGAACTCCTAAGCTCAAGCAATCCACCCACCTCAGCCTCCCAGAGTGCTAGGATTATAGGCATGAGGCACTGCACCCAGCCCTGGGTGGTCCCTTTAGCTTTCAGTACCCAGCTACAGCTGTGCATACAGAGCAGGCTGATAGCAGGTTTATCCAGAGTTGGGGTGCTTTTGCAGCACTGTCTGATAGAACTTGCTGGAACCTGAGGATGAAAATGTTCTATACTCTGTGCTGTCAACAGTAGCCAACAGCCACATGTGGTTAATAAGCACTGGAAATGTGGCCAGCAAAACTGAGGAACCCAATTTGTAATTTAATTCCCTTTTAATCGATTTAAATTTAAACAGTCGCATGTATTTGGCAAAGTTGCAGAATACAAAACCAACACACAAAAATCAGCTGCAGGCAGGCACAGTGGTTCATGTATTTTGAGAGGCCCAGGCAGAAGGATTGCTTCAGCCCAGGAGTTCAAAACCAGACTGGGAAACATAGTGAGATACCATCTTTACAAAAATAGTAAAAAGAAGATTAGTCAGGCATAACAGCATGTGCCTGTAGTCTCAGCTACTCTAGAGGCTGAGGTGGGAAGATCCTTTGAGACCAGAAGTTGGAGGCTGCAATAATCTACGATTGGGCTCCTATACCCTGGCCTGGGCTGGGTGTGGTGGCCTGTAATCCTAGTGCTCTGGGAGGCCAATGCTGGTGGATTGCTTGAGTTCAGGAGTTCGAGACACTGCTCCCCTCCTCGGAGCAAGTGTAAGACCCTACTAAAAATAGAAAAACTAGCCAGGAACCTATAGTTCCAGGTACTTGGAAGGCTAAGGCAAGAGGATCGTTTGAGCCCAAGAGACTGAGGTTGCTGTGAGCTATGATGATGCCATGGTACTCTACCCAGAGCGATAGAGTGAGACTGTTTCCAAAAAAAAAGCAGCTGCTGTTCTGTACACTAGCATAAACAATCTGAATAGGAAATTAAGAAAACAATTCCATTTACATTTGCATCATAAAAACAACAAAATACTTAGGAATAAATTTAACCAAGGAAGTAAGAGATGTATACCCTGAAAATTACAAAACATGGCTGAAAGAAATTAAAGAAGACTCAAATAAATAGCAAGATATCCTGTGCTCATGAGTTGTGAGAAGGATGATACTACCCAAAGGGATCTAGAGATTCAATGCAATCTCCATCAAAATCCTAAAGGTGTTTTTTCAGCAATAGGAGCAACCCATCCTGAATAGCCATGCGGTTGGTGGCCACTGTATTAGTGCAACTTTAAGAGGAAAATTTTTTTTCAAGAGCAGGAGGTCTATTGTGAGGAAAGGAGAGAAGATAGGCATAAGGCTGCGTGTAGTTATCCAAACTGTCTGCTGGGGTTTTAGATCAGCAAGCCAAGTATGTACTTAACACAGTGCCTGGCACAGAGGAGGCACTCAATAATTGCACAATGAAAGAAGGGCACAAGGATGAATGAGAAAACATAGAACAGCAGTGACGCACGAAATCAAGAGACCTGGTACAAACTTTCTCAGTGTTCTTGGCAAGTCACCTCATGTAAATTGAGAATGATAATTTTCTCTATATACCTCATAAGTCAGTTAGAAGCAGGTAAGAGGATGCTTCTCGAATAACAAAGGCGGCTAGTGGGTGATTTCAGACAAATTATTTAATAATTAATAATATTATTCCATAGATATTAAGATCTACTTGCTGGCATGTTTGCATGGATTATGTGAGATAACGTAAGTAAAGAATTTAGCAGAGGGGGCAGCGCCTGTGGCTCAAAGGAGTAGAGTGCCAGCCCCATATACTGGAGGTGGTGGGTTCAAATGCAGCCCTGACCAAAAACTGCAAAAAAAAAAAAAAGAATTTAGCAGAATCTGACACATAATAAGTACCTGAAAAGTATTCGCTATTATTATCAAAGATAAAATGGGATTCAGGGATATGAAAGTGTTTTTAAAAAGCTCTACTGCACTATAATAAAACTCCATTGAAACGAAAACTAGAATTTTGTTTTTGTTTTCTTTGAGACAGTCTCACTTTGTCGCCCTTGGTAGAGTGCTGTGGTGTCATAGCTCACAGCAACCTCAAACTCTTGGGCTCAGACTATCCTCTTGCTTCAGAGAATACTTGGCTTGCAGTCCCAAGTAGCTAGGAATACAGGTGCCCACCCCAATGCCCACTGTTTTTAGAGATAGTTCTTTCTCTTGCTCAGGCTGGTCTTGAACCCATGAGGTCAGGCAATCCACTTGCCTCGGCTTCCCAGAGTGCTAGGATTACAGGCGTGAGCCACTACACCTGGTCCAAAATGTAGGTTTTGATCTGGCATCACTGCAATTTTAGGTTGATATTTATAGGCTCAAATTGAACTCACCTGAAGACCATACTCTTTGGGGAGTTCGAGAGTACATGCTGGTACTTCCACCGCCAAAGTCCACTTCCAGATGCACACTTTCTGTAAATGATGGCAGCCAGAGGGGCATGAAAAGGTCTCTGAAGGTTGCTGAAATAATCTATATGTCCTGTGGGGACACTGCAACTTCAAGTAACTAAGCCAAGTACCACCAGCTAAACCACAAGTAGAGAGGCCTTCATTCTATACTGTGGGTCTGGTTGTCTTCTGATGTCATGCAGACTGAGCAGAGCTGCCTAAGGGACACTCTTGCTGGCCAGCTTAATGAGGCTGACCCTAAGGGCCCTTTACCTGGACTTCAGCATCTGAGATGGTTGCCAGATATTTGGAGTCACGGGTCATGGCTATTGCCCTGATGCCGTTCCCTTCTGGGCAGCTGTCGAATATCGTGTGTACGGGAATACTGTAAAAAAACAGGACAAGGAGGTCTCCCTGATTTCCCAGAGAGGACTAGGACAGGTCTGAGCTCAGCTCAAACCTTCTGAAAACATAACAAAATGTGGCGTATCTGTACAATGAAATATTATTTGGCCCTAAAGAGGAATAAAGCACTGACATGAACTACAACGTGAATGAGCCACAAAAACGTGACACTGAGTGAAGGAAGCCAGACACAAAAGGCCACAAATTATATAGTTCCATATGAAATATTCAAAGCAGACAAATCCATAGAGACAGAAAGTAGATTGGTGGTTGCCAGAAGGTAGAGGGAGAGAGAAATGGAGAGTGGCTGATGATGGGTACAGAGTCCTTTGGGGATCATGAAAATGTTTTGGAAATAGATAGAGGGGATGGCCGCACAACAACAGGACACACATACTAAATGTCACTGAACTGTACCCTTTAAAATGGTTGATTTTAGGCCAGGCGCAGTGGCTCACATCTATAATCCTAGGGCTCTGGAAGGCTGAGGTGGGTGAATTGCTTGAGCTCAGCAGTTTGAGACCAGCCTGAGTAAGAGTAAGGCCCCGTCTCTACTAAAAATAAAAAAACTAGCCTCAGCACCCGTAGGTCAAGCGGCTAAGGCACCAGCCACATACACCAGAGCTGGTGGGTTCGAATCCAGTCCGGGGCTGCCAAACAACAATGATAACTACAACCAAAAAATGGCCGGGTGTTGTGGCAGGCGCCTATAGTCCCAGCTACTTGGGACGCTGAGGCAAGAGAATCACTAGCCCAGGAGCTGAAGGTTGCTGTGAGCTGTGATGCCATAGCACTCTACCCAGGGTGACAGCTTGAGGCTCTGTCTCAAAAAAAAAAAAAAAACAACAACTAGCCAGGCAAAGTGCCTGGTGCCTGTAGTCCAACTACTCAGGAGACTGAAGCAAGAGGATCGCTTGAGCCCAGGAGTTTGAGGTTGCTGTGAGCGATGATGCAACAGTACTCTATCCAGGGTAACAGTGAAATTCTGTCTCAAAGAAAAATAAATAAAATAAAATGATTGAATGTTATGTGAATTCTACCTCAATAATAAAAAAAATAAAGCCCAACTCAGGGCAGGATGTCAATGTGCTGTTTGCTTTCCTCATGAACTCATTCACTCTATACTGAGGGTCAATTCTGTGACAGGCATGAAGAATGAGAACATGAAAAAAAATGACTAGGACAATGTCCCAGCTTCAGGAAAATGGGGACTCTCCTACACAGGCGGAAATAAAATGAACACAACCTTGCTAGATAGCAGTTCAGCTGTATCTATCTAAAATTTTCAATGCATATATTCTATGGCCCAGTAATTCTACTCCCCCAAGACATTTTCCTAGAGAAATAACAGCAAAAGTAAACAAAAGATCAATGAAAATTCACAGTCATTGATAGGAAAAATAAAACAACATAAATGTGCATTAATACGCCATATGCAAATTATTGAAAAATATTAAGGCATAACCATATAATGAAAAATTATGCTGCCTGGGGGTGGCACCTGTGGCTCAAAGGAGTAGGTCGCTGGGCCCATATGCCGGCGATGGCAGGTTCAAACTCAGCCCCTGCCAAAAACTGCAAAAAAAAAAAAAAAAAAGAAAAAATGACGCTGCCTGATAAAAAAATGGGTTAGATTAGAAAAGTGACCAAAATTTTGTGAAAAAAGTGAATTACAAAACAATAACACCATCTTGATCATGAGAGAGAGAGAACTCAAGAGCTTGAGCGCATGTATCAGAAAATTCTAGAAGATAGGCTGGGTGCAATGGCTCACGCCTGTAATCCTAGCACTCTGAGAGGCCGAGGAGGATGGATTGCTTGAGCTCAGGAGTTCAAAAGCAGCCTGAGCAAGAGTGAGACCTGTCTCTAAAAATAACCTGGTGTTGTGGTGGGTGTCTGTAGTCCCAGACACTCGGGAGGCAGAGGCAAGAGGATCGCTTGAGCCCAGGAATTGAGGTTGCTGTGAGCTGTGGATGCTACAGCATCTACCCAAGGGGACAGAGTGAGACTCTGTCTCAAAGAAAAAGAAAGAAACAGAGAAAATTCTGGAAGAAAAGACTCTAAACTACTGGATAAACAATGGTTACGCTAGCGTTGGGTTTTGAGTAAGAAGGAACTTTCATTTTTTATTTATATCTTTCTGTACTGGGTTACTGGAAAAACTTAGAATTGTATAATCTAGACAGAACCTCAACATATGCAGAGTTTAATCACATGAAATTTAAATATCTAAAAGAGCAAAAGAATGCAAGAAGCACTGGAAGCAAGGATGAAAGCAAGTTGTACTGCTGAAGGAGGGGTTACTTGACCTCTACTGAGATGGAAGAGTGGGAGACAGTAAGACTTAAACCAAGAATATGGGCTATGTGGCTTCTGGTTTTTTTGTTGTGGTGGTGTTGTTATGAAGTTCTTGTCATAACAGGTAATATAAACAAGCATTAGGATGTCACATCAGTGTACCAACTGGCTGGAACTAAGTCTGTGTCCCAGCTGAGGGCTGCTCTGGTTCTCTGTCACATGAGAAACATCATCCCACTGAAAAGTAGCCTTGAAAATCCACTTGGGGAAGCCGGGCATGGTGGCTCACACCTGTAGTCCCAACAATCTAGGAGCCCAAGGTGGGCGGATCCCCTGAGTTCACAAGTTCGAGACCAGCCTGAGCTAGAGTGAGACCCCATCTCTAAAAATAGCGGGGTATTGTGGCAGGTGCCTGTGGTCCCAGCTACTTGAGAGGCTAAGGCAAGAGAATCACTTGAGCCCAAGAGTTTGAGGTTGCTTTGAGCTATAATGCCACAGCACTCTACCAGGGTGACAAAGTGAGACTCTGCCTCAAGAAAAAAAAATCCACTTGGGAAGGTAATGCCAAAATTCTTGGGAGTGACAAAATGAAATTCTTAGTGGAAAAATGCATCTTATCCCTGGAGATATTCAGAATTAAATATAGGAAAGATAAAGTCAGTCAGACCTGTACTATTAACATATTTACATATTTGTGATTAGAGAATTTGTTCAGTTTTTTAGGAATGTGTGTTTAAGTCAATATGACGTATCAGAGTCTCTAACAGATTAGTTTTGTGATTCTAATTTAAAATATGTAGATTTAGACTTGTGATTTTAAATTGAAATTGTATTAGGTTTATAAACAATATTAGAACACTTAAGAGAATTTAAGATTTACCATATTTATAGCTAATTAACTAGATTTATAAGAATTATTGAAGTACTAGTGAAGGATCTATTTGTTAATCAGACTACTAAAAAAATTAAAAAGAAACTGAATACATTGAATCTCTAAATGCAGTTTTTAAATGTTTAACAGCAGTTAATAACCAAATTTGTAAGCAGGGCTAAACAGTAATCAAAGCATCCTCAAAGGTGATTGCAAAAATATGTTAGATTTATAGAGTAAAATTTTTTAACTTTTTTTTAAGTTGAATGAAAAGCTTAAGGAAGAACTATAGTTCTTAATTTTTCATTTAAATAAAGTGAATGTTGACTCTAAAACCAAAACAGCCTCTGAATAATATTTCTGTGGTCCCAAAGCCATCATTTAAGATACATAAAACTTGTATTGACATAGCATTTGAATTGTTAATGCTTTTTTTTTTTTGAGACAGAGTCTCACTTTGTCACCCTTCGTAGAGTGCTGTGGCATCACAGCTCACAGCAACCTCAAACTCTTGAACTCAAGTGTTCCCTTGCTTCTGCTTCCCAAGTAGCTGGGACTACAGGCACCTAGCACAATGCCCTGCTAGTTTTTTGGAGACTGGGTCTTGCTCTTGCTCAGGCTGGTCTCGAACTCTTGACTGCAAGCAATCCACCTGCCTCGGGCACCCAGAGTGCTAGGAATTGTTAATGATTTTGAATTGGCTTTATTTTCTAAATTAAAAAAAAAAAATTACTGTCCTCAAGTTGCTCCGAGTCTAGTAGGGAAACAACTTCAAAAATGTCAAAAAGCCACGGATCAGGACCATAATAGGGCTGGCTCTGTCCTCTGAAGGGGTCCATTAGCAAAGGCTTTGGAGAAGAGACATGCTTGAAGGACCCCTGCTCTTCTGCTGAGGCTTAGTAGATTTCCTTTTGCATGAGATAGTAACTTTCCCTCCTAGTTGAGTTGGATGTCACGTTACTTGCAGCTGAAAGCCTGGAACAGCTGCAGAGGATGGCTAAGCATGCAGCCAGGTGCAATTCACTTTCCAGGGAAGTGTGTACCCAGTTCTGAATAAAAGGTGCATATTCTCTCCCTGTAACAGGCTGATTTTGGCAAAGGGCAGTCTCCAAAAGGCAACACAACCAGATTTATGTCTGGAAAAAGATCACACTAAAAATGCTGTGGAGAAAAAACACATGATGATGTCTATACATATGTATTTTAAAAAATAGCAAATGTAGGCCGGGCGTGGTGGCTCACACCTATAATCCTAGGACTCTGGGAGGCCAAGGTGGGTGGATAGCCTGAGCTAAGGAGTTCAAGACAAGCCTGACAAAGAGCTAGACCCCATCTCTACTAAATAGAAAAAGTAGCTGGGCATTGTGGCGGGCACCTCTAGTCCCAGATACTTGGGAGGCTGGGACAAGTGGGCGAAAGAGAATCACTCCAGTCCAAGAGTTTGAGATTGCTGTGAGCTATGACACTGTGGCACTCTACCCAGAGCACAGAGTGAGACTCTCTTAAAAAAATAAAAAACAAAAAATAGCAAATGTTCTGGAAGGAAACATACCAAATTAATTCCCAACGAAGACTGGATTGAAAATGGTAGTCAATGTTTTCTAATATAATGTATTATTTCCATTAAATGTAACAGCTTTTCATTAAAATGTATTAAAACTATTTTTAAAAAATCAACAGATGATTGAACAGAATGTGGTATATCCATACAAGGGAATGTGATATACTGTGAGCAGGAATGAAGTACTTGTGCACACTACAACATGGGCGAGCCCTGAAAACATTATCTAAATGAAAGAAGCCAGACACAAAAGGGTGCATATTGTATAATTAATTGATGTGAAATGCTCACAATAGGCATATACCAATTTTTATTTATTTTTATTTATTTATTTTTGAGATAGAGTCTCACTTTGTTGCCCTCGGTAGAGCGCTGTGGCATCACAGCTCATAGCAACCTCAAACTCTTGGGCTCAAGCGATTCTCTTGCCTCAGCCTCCCAAGTAGCTGGGATTATAGGCACCTGCCACAACACTTAGCTATTTTTAGGGGCAAGGTCTCACTCTGGCTCAGGTTGGTCTTGAACCTGTGAGCTCAGGCAATCCACCTACCTCGGCCTCCCAGAGTGTTAGGATTACAGGCATGAGCCACCACACCTGGCCCTGAGAATTTTTTTTTTTTTAAACAAGGTTTTGCTCTGTTGCCTGGGCTAAAGTACAATGGCATGATCTTATCTCACTGCAACCTCAAACTCCTAGTTCAAGGGATCCTTCTGCCCCAGACTCCCAAGCATTCAGGACTATAGGCACCTATCATAACATCTCACTAAATTTTCTATTTTTTGTAGAGATGAGTTCTCACTCTTACCCAGGCTGGTCTTGAACTTCTGGCTTCAAGCTATCCTCCAGCCTTAGCCTCTCAAAGTTTTAGGACTACAGGCATGAGCCATCATGCCTGGCCTATTAAAATAAGTTTTATGTTATATATTTTAATACAATACAAAAAATCAACGTCAAGGTGGATGGATTTAAGATGGGTGGAAGGTTAAACTTGCAGGAAGGGAGATCAGTTAGGAGGTTGATGAATGGCTCAAACAAGATAGGATAGGCAGAGGCAGTGGGGATGGCTCAGAAGCTACTGGTAGTCGCCACAGCTGGACTTCTGGACATGATAGCAGGAGACATCTGAGGGAACATCAGGTAGAATATCCTCCAGCAGCTTCCTCATCAGAAAGAAGAGGAAAACAGGGCGGCGCCTGTGGCTCAAAAAAGTAGGGCGCTGGGTTCGACCAAAATATTTTACATTGTATATGAAGTCAGCACATTGTGCCCCATGACATGATTGCACTAATGTACACAATTATGATTTAATAAAATTATCAAAAAAAAAAAAAAAAAAAAAAAAAAGTAGGGCGCTGGCCCCATATGCCGGAGGTGGCAAGTTCAGACCCAGCCCCAGTCAAAGAAAAAAAAAAAGAAGAGGAAAACATTGACAGAGTCCTTGAGATTATGTGGCTGTGTTTTCCAATACTGCACCTGCTCCTTCCTGGCTGAAGAACAATAGGGCACAATCAAGGACTGGGGGCTGAGTGAGCCTGAGAAGAGCCTGAGAATAGATTTAAGTGGATGGGAACCCGGGGGACACAGTATCAGAGAGCCACAGGAAATGAAGAGTGTCAGATGCCACTGAGCAGTTAGTGGTGAGGATCAGGATTGGGTAAGGTGACCCCATGGAGGTCACCAGTCACCTGGGGGAGAGCAGTTTCTGTGTCCCCCACTCAGAAACATTCAACATAACTTCTTCCTAATCTTCTTGTCCATCTGGACTCACTTGTCAATCTCTCCCTCCCTACATAGAGGGTCTAACAATCTTGTCACTGAATCTAAAACTGCTCTCTGCTCAGGACTTAAAAAAGAAAATCTGGGTATGAGCATCTATCCCAGACCAGGTACTGTGCTCTAATGATCTTCACAGCATGCTATGCCATAGGTACAATGGGCTGAACAGTGTCCTCTCCAAATTCATGACCATCTAGAAACTGAGAACATGACCTTATTTGGAAATAGGGTCTTTGTGGACGTAAGACGTAATTAGTTAAGATGAGGTCACGGTGGAGTAAGGTGGGCCCTAAATCCAATGGCTGGTGTCCTAGAGAAGAGAAGACACAGAGACATACAGGGAAAACCACCATAAGAAGACAGAGGCAGAGACTGGAGTGCTCCCTCTTTAGGCCTAGGAACCCTAAAATGAACAGCAACCAGCAGAAGCCAGGGGAGAGGCCTGGGACAGCTTCTCCCTTCTGGCCCATAGAAGAAACCAAGCTGCTGATTGATTTTGGACTTCTGGCCTCCAGAACCATGAGAGAGTAAATCTCTGTTATTTTAAAACACCCAGTTTTAGCTGGGCATTGTGGCAGGCGCCTATAGTCCCAGCAACTTGGGAGACTGAGGCAAGAAGATGGCTTAAGCCCAAGAGTTTGAGGTTGCTGTGAGCTGTGATGCTACGGCACTCTACGACAGCTGGAAAAAAAAAAGAAAAGAAAGAAATAAAAATAAAACAAAGCACCCAGTTTATGGTAATTTGTAACAGAACCCCAAGGCATATAAAACAGTAGATATTATCCCTTTTTTCACAAATGGGGACACTTCTCTGGGTCTCTAAGTCACGCAGCAGGCAATGGCACAGAAGCCTAGAGGAGCCTGAGTCTGCACGTACACCTTCCTCCCTGCCACGCTGCTCTTTCATGTCACTGTGGTGTCCTCTGGGCCCCTTCCCCTCTTTCCTTCCAATTCTCCTCCCTGAGCAAGCCACCACAAGCTACATTTTCTATTCCCATTCCTGTTCTGCCCAGCTGTGCTAGACAAGGCGTCACCACACGCTGACTGATCCACTACCAGCTTGTGATTTTTGCTTTCAGCCAAGCCCTCCCTGAAACCTTATAGCTCTTTCCTTTCACTTTGGTTGACCTCTGCTGCATTCCAATTGATTACACAAACCACATCTCCACATTTTAAATTCCAACCCCTATCTTAACATCCTCAGCAAATAAGCCAGCCTCCTGCTTTAGCGCTGTTGCCCAAAGTGACGTGCTCAGTCTCACGATTGAGCCTAGGTATTCCCCAGCGCCTAGGTATCTTCTTGCTCAGTGCTTCTCAAAGTGGTGAAGGACTTTTTAAAACATTTTGAATCCATTTCAGACCAATGCATTCACAAAATAAAAATATCATTGCAGGGCCGGGCGTGGTGGCTCACATCTGTAATCCTAGGTTGAGTTGGTGGATTGCTTGAGCTTAGGAGTTTGAGACCAACCTGAGCAAGAGCAGAGTGAGATACTGTCTCTACTAAAAATAGAAAAATTTGCTGGGCATAGTGATGGGTGACTGTAGTCCCAGCTACTTGGAAGGCTGAGGCGAGAGGATCACTTGAGCCTAAGAGTTTAAGATTGCCATAGCAAGGTCAACTTGTTGTAAAATTTCCCAAATGCTTCCTCTGTACTTCCTGTTCAGCATGAGCCAGCATCTGCTGAGCGGTCAGTTCAGTCTGTGACCACACTTTAAGTAGCACTGCTCTAGTCTACAGAAATTTCACCAATTCCTTATCTGATGCACTGTTAACAAAGGGACCCTAAAAGCCGAATTATATGATTTAGGAAGAAAGGCAATAAAAGATGACAACCTTGATAATCAGAGAGACTTCCCATCCCATCTGTCACCAGCAGGAGGGAAGGAAGGAGATGAGTTACAGAACAGATAACAGGAGAGGAAGAGTCTGGCTTTTGGGACCTGGGCCTAGGGTGAGAGAATCTGTCAGCCTGTTGACCTCTCAAGATCCCTGGGTTGGTCTCTGTGATACCAGACTAAAATGGGCTCACCATTTATCCAAGTTAAGAAGGTCACTGAGACTCACTTTTCAGGCATTAGAGTGTGTCAAAAAGCTATGATAGTCTTAGCACAAGAAAAACATCAGACATGGGTGGTGCCTGTGGCTCAGTGAGTAGGGCACTAGCCCCATATACCAAGGGTGGTGGGTTCAAACCCAGCCCCGGCCAAACTGCAACAACAATAACAAAAAATAGCCAGGCGTGGTGGTGGGCACCTGTAGTCCCAACTACTCAGGAGGCTGAGGCAAGAGAATTGCCTAAGCCCAAGAGCTGGAGGTTGCTGTGAGCTGTGATGCCATAGCACTCTACTGAGGGTGACAAAGTGAGACTCTGCTCTAAAAAATAAAAAAAAAGAAAAACATCAGACATATTTTGATAGAAGGGCACCCTATCAAATCTCCTATCAGTACTCCTCAAAACTGCCAAAATCTTCACAAATTAAGTTTGAGAAACTGCCACAGCCAAGAGGTACCTAAGGAGACATCACAGCTCAACATAATGTGGCATCCTGGATAGGATCCTGGGATGGAAAAGGAACATTGGGGTAAGCTAAGGAAATCTGAATGAACTCTGGATGTTAATTAATAATAAGGAATCAATGGCCAAGGGCGGTGGCTCTTACCTGCAATCTTAGCACTCTGGGAAGCCAAGGTGAGAGAATCCACTGAGCTCACAAGTATAAAACCAGACTGAACAAGAGCCAGAGCCCATCTCTATTAAAAATAGAAAATTAGCCAGGCATTGTGGTGGGCTCCTGTAGTCCCAGTTACTTGGGAGGCTGAGGCAGGAGGATCACTTGAGCCCAGGAGTTTGAGGCTGCTGTGAGTTAGGCTGACATCATGGCACTCTAGCCTGGGTAAGAGTGAGACTCTGTCTCAAAAAAAATAAAGTAATTTGGCTTGGTGCCTATAGTTCAGCAGCTAGGGCGCCAGCCACATACACTGGAGCTGAGAGGTTCGAATCTAGCCCGGGCCTGCCAAACAACAATGACAACTCCAAACAAAAAATAGCTGGGTATTGTGGCAGGTGCCTGTAGTTCCAGCTACTTGGGAGGCTGAGGCAAAAGAATCACTTAAGCCCAAGAGTTTGAGGTTGCTGTGAGTTGTAAAGTGACAGCACTCTACCGAGGGTGACATACTGAAACTCTATCTCAGGAAAAAAAAATAAAGTAATAATAAGGTATCAATATTGTCTTATTAATTATAATAAATGGGCATACTAATGGAAGATGTAAATAATAGGCAAACCTTCTATACTATAGTATCAAAGTTTTCTGTAAATCCAAAACTATTCTACAAAACATCTACTGATTTAAAAAAGAGGCAATGGTGGGCTGTAAGTAGAGGGGAGATGGTAGAATTAGAGAGAGTATACAGAGCCACAGCAGCTTTGGAAATTACTGTTCCCAGGCAACAAAGTAAAATTCTATCTCAAAAAAAAAAAAAAAAACCTCCACAGGGCAATAAGATTGAACATACCGAGTGGCACCTGTAGCTCAGTGGGTAGGGCACCAGCCACATGAAACAGGGCTGGTGGGTTCGAACCCAGCCAGGGCCTGCTTAAAAAAAATAAATAAATAAGGTGGTGCCTGTGGCTCAGTGGAGTAGGGCGCTGGCCCCATATGCCAGAGGTGGTGGGTTCAAACCCAGCCCAGTCAAAAACTGCAATAAATAAATAAATATGGAACATATTCTTCTTAGCAAAGTATCTCAAGAATGGAAGAAAAAGTATCCAATGTACTCAGCCCTAATATAGAGCTAATTTATAGCTTTCATATGAAGGTTAAAACCCAATTATAGCACAAGAATACAGGGAAAAAGGAAGG
>CAUYRH010097899.1:0-23076 GCA_963574655.1 Perodicticus potto
CCTGTAGTCCCAGCTACTTGGGAGGCGGAGGCAGGAGACTCGCTTGAGCCCAGGAACTGGAGGTTGCTGTGAGCTGTGATGCCATGGCACTCTATCCAGGGTGGAAGCTTGAGGTTCTGTCTCAAAAAAAAATAAAAAAAAAAAAAAAATAAATCCATCTGATAACTATAATAAATGTTTGTTAACCACAATGATCAACTATCTTCACAAATAGTGTCAAACACACGACTCAGACCCCAAGAATAATGACGGGGTGATTCTGTTCCTCCCTCAATCCCAACAACGACAAAAGGATAATAATTTCTGTAACGCTTTACAGTTTATAACTTTTAGGAATATTATCAAATTTATAAATTATTTTCAAACTTGATCTAAACTGTGAAAAAATACATTCCCAATCTTGCTCTTGAACTGACTCCAAAAAAAAGAAAGAATATTGTGTCCAAATTGGACCTGAATGAGAAACAGATCTTCAGAAAGAGGGATCTCCAGAATGGAAATTTCTATAATTTCCTGAGTAGATATTAACTTTCCACATTTTCTCTAAAAAAAAAAAAAAAAGAAAGAAAAGAAAAAAAAATAAGACTCAGAGAAACAGGAATCCCCAAGCTGAGACAGTGCACGTTGAGGCCTGGCCCACATGCCAGGAGACTACAGGGACCATCCCCCTGGAGTCCTTGGCGCTAAAGTCTTGACTTCACTTTGCTAGGAAATGCTAATATAAAAAAGAATAAACAGAAACAATTTGCAACTAAGGATAATGGATTCATTCCTACACACGTTATTTTGACAATATCTCAGGCCCAATATGCTCGGCATTGTGGGAGAGCCAAACACAGTTCCCATTGTTATAAACTGGTTGGGAAGACCAGATAAAAATATGCAAAGATAAAACATAGAAAAATTAACTGCAAAATGAAAAAAAAATGAGAAATGGTCTTGGGGTGGGGGATAACAAGCTTTATGATAATAAAAAAATGAGGCAATGCAAAGTCTGCACAATTAATATGAATTGAAAATCATTTCAAATTCAACTTTCTCTTCTCAAATACTATACTCTTGAAATCCTGTGAAAATTATACTTCCTATTAAATTCTTTAAGATATAACTCAAAATATGATGATTTTGGTCTTTTTCCCTGACCTTCCCTCAACCCTCTACAATGCTTTGTCATGTTTCAAATTCTCCTGTTGGCCAGCTACATGAGCCCAAAGGGTGGCCCATAAGGATGGCCTTATACCTGGGTGGTGTGTGGTAGCCAGCTAGAGCTTAGCAATTGCTGGCTACATTGGTATTAAGAAAGAATTTACTACCTCTTAAACTCACAGAACCTATCTTCCTGGAGAAAATATTCAAAACACGGCTTCTACATTTTAAATATGCTGTTTGACAAGTAAAAAATAATTAAAATTTTAGCCCCCCAAAAGGAAAATTTGTGTATATAACTTAATAGTCAATAATATAACAATAAGGCAGTGGTTGTTGGGGAGGGGGGATAGTCTAGAAATTTGTGGGGATATTTCCAGTGATTGTGGGACCAGGAATATGAAGCAGCCTGGAATTCTTGGAGAATCACGTGCACTCAGCAATGATCTCACATCCCGTATGATTTTCAAATCTTTGGCTTTAATATATTCATATATGTGTATTATCTGAGCTAGAGCCTAATTCTGTTTTATATATAAACAGTAAGGATTTAGGCAATTCATTGAATTTTTTTGGAATATGACTATTACATAAATTGACAGAAGACTATGCTCTGTTTTGTTGGAACTTTACGAAGAGTTGTTTAGTATTTTGAAAAATCAAGTCCCTGAAAGCAATGCTCATTATGGAATTGGAGCTGTCAAGATGATTTGCTTTTGTCCATCTATTTTTGGACTCTAAGCATTGAGAGTGGTGAGCACATAATTGTGGTTCATGTCACTCCATTTCTTGACACATATACACCAGTTCCCCCCTCGTCTCCCTCTCTGCCCCAATACTTCTAACAATATCCATTGCTAACTTTTGCCATTTAGCATTTGAGCTCATTTGGAATTTTGCCCCTTTAGCACACACTCAACCTCTGGCCAAACTATTACCTAAAAATTTCAGACTTTTTCATGTCTTCAAGTGTTTATTCATGACATTCCTCCTGCAGACACACCTTCTGACCTGCTTTCTGTCTTCCCAAAGCCCATCAAATTCTGGGGCCCACAAATCTTAGGTATTAGCTTTCAACACAGTCCCCTTGGATTTCACATTACAGATACAGGCAGTGTGGGTACCTGATTGTCTTCAGCTTAACATTTTATTTTTATAGTCTTACATTGTTTTCTTATTGTGTTGTGTCTTAGCTTTCCCCAGAAGAATATAATTGTGAGTGCAGAGACCTTTCTATACCTCTTTTTTATTTATTTATTTTGAGACAGAGTCTCACTCTACTGCCCTTGGGTTGAGTGCCATGGCATCATCAAATGTCAGAGCAACCTCAAACTCTTGGGCTCAAATGATCCTTATGCCTCAGCCTCCCAAGTAGCTGGGAATACAGACATTTGACACAATGCCCGGCTAGTTTTACTAATTTTAGTAGAAACGGTCTCATTCTTGCTTAAGCTGGGCTCCAACTTCTAAGCTTAAGCAATCCACCCATCTTAGCCTTCAGAGTGCTAGAATTACAGGTGTGAGAGCCACTATGCCCAGCCTATACCTCTTTTTGATCATAATCTATTTTTGCAAAATAATAAGCATATAATAAGTGTTCAACAAAATCTAACTGAAGATCAAAACTCTTCACCTTTTATTGCAGGGAGCCTTCTGCAGAACACAGGATAGTGCATGAGAGATTTTAGATGTTCCTAAATGAGCAGTAGACTCCCTGATCATCAGCTAGAGCACAATGAAAATATAGACGCATCAATTTGTCATCAGTCCCACCTGAAATGTATCTTCTGTAATGTCTTCTTAGTAAGGATAGAGTAAGAGTCCATAAAAATTATGTTGCCAATTTTGCTTTAAATCACTGAGGAATGAAAGGGGTAATTCCTGGCAAACAGATTGTTTTTATTTAATTATTTTTTCAGGATAATGGAAAACATAATAGCAGAAGTGCCAATATTTTAGCCCTAAGTAAGCCATCAGACTTACTTAGAGCTAGTTCTTCCCTGGATATTTATGACTTCCTATGCACTATCTCCACAATTCTAGAAACTCCCTTCTTGGGTTGCCCCTAGTTAGGGGCTTTACAACCCACATGGTTAGTGAGGAAATCTGAGTGTTAGATATGAGCTACTGTGATTACAATTATAGGAAACATCACCATTTCCCATATTTAAAAATTAACTTGAATCCACATAAATCTTATAGGTGTTGGGTGGTGTGTGTGGCTCAGTGACTAGGGCACTGGCCCTATAAACCAAGAGTGGTGGGTTCAAACCCAGCCCTGGCCAAACTGCCACAAAAAAATAGCCAGGCATTGTAGCGGGCACCTGTAGTCCCAGCTACTTGAGAAGCTGAAGCAAGAGAATCACCTAAGCCCAAGGAGTTTGGAGGTTGCTGTGAGCTGTAACAACACAGCACTCTACATAGGGTTAATAAGTTAGAATCTGTTTAAAAAAAAAAAAAAATCTAAAAAAAAAAAACATTTATCAGTGCTTGCCTTTAACTAGATGAAGGTTAAATGGAACTCAATTCAAGTGGTAATAAGTCAATTTCTGTCTTGTGGTAGCATGAAATGTTCATTGCCTATAAACATTACTCTTTATTTTCAAACACTAACAGTAATGCAGGGCCGTGAAATATTTTAGCAGAAATAACCCAGCATCATACCTCAGTGAGAACTAATGATTACCAATCATGATGCAAATCCATTTATAATTAAGTCAATGGAAAAAGAGAAAATGCACAGCCCGAAAAGTTCAGGTCAAGAGTTTCAGTTTCTCTATGGATCTGAGCACAGGAAAAACATGGTAGAGGAATTATTAAGAGTAGAGGAATCCCCAGGTGAACCAACACAATTCCACAGTTAACGATAATGGACAGATGTAACTACTCACTTCCGTAAGGAGGAAATGCCTCTGAAGAGACAAACTCAAGCAAGAGTGAGAATCACACACCAGAGACTTGGGGAAAATTTCGGCTCTACTAAGATCCCACGTAGCCAAGCTACGACAGTTCCTCAGGCACGGGAGGGCAGCACCAGGTGGGAGGGGAGGGAAACAGTGCCTGGGCTTTGTGCCAGGAGTTTTCACATACCTTAATCCAGACAGGAAAGCAATAGTTTGTGCCCAAACGCATTCCCAAAAGGGTTTTCTCCAAAAGACCAAACACGTGATGTTGAGAGACGGAACCTTAGAAAAGCACATGCACGAACAATTAGCCTGTAATTGTAGTTTAAGAAATTGTACAAAGGACACCAAACAGAATCTTTTGTTCCTTCTTACATTGCGACTGCTCTATCAAAAAAAAGAGAGAATATCAGAATTCTTTTCCAACAGAGAGACACTACTCCTGGACTAATAAAGCAAACCAGGGTTACCAAAAAGTACTGACTTGGAAGAAAGTAACTTCTCCTTTCTTGCTGCCTGAAATACTGTCTAAGTTGTGACATCTCTAACTCAATTATGCACGGCTGTGAAGATGCCATTAAATAGGTGGATGTGAGCATTTCAACTGGATCTGGCATGAAGTTATTTCTTGTTCAAAAATTTCCACCCATTCATGCAGTGTGCACAGTGCGATGTTAAGGTTGAAAACAGGAAAAATCAGTTGGCTTAGTCCCAAGTACTTGAGGGCGGTTCAGCTTCTGCCCCTTGGCCTGGGCAGATCACAGAGAAGAGGGATGCCTGGCATGCCAGCAGCTGTGTGCAGGACACTCTCAACACAGGGTGGTGGGACCCAGGGCAGGACGGAACACTTCCAAAACTTCAAAACTGTCTCTCAGGAAATAACACTACTCTCGCTCAAGCAAAAGGCACCCTTTTGAGAAATACTTCACTACCAGCACTTTTTTTTTTTTTGAGACAGAGTCTCACTATGTCACCTCAGTAGAGTGCTGTGGCTTCGCAGCTCACAGCAACCTCAAACTCCTGGGCTCAACCGATTCTCTTGCCTCAGCCTCCTGAGTAGCTGGGACTACAGGTGTCCACCACAATGCCTGATATTTTTTTTTCTGTTTTAGCAGGCCTGGGCTGGGTTCGAACCCACCAGCCCTGGTGTATGTGGCCGGCACCCTACCCACTGAGCTACGGGCACCACCTAGCACTCTTACTATAATAGCATGGGAGATGATACTCAGTAGAAAAACATGGATAACAATTGTGAGTGGAAGAAAAATTGGTAAGTGTTAGATTCGATGTGAAGAAATTTGGGGAATAATTCACCCATTTATTTCATTTGCATCTTACAGTTTTTTGTACACATAAGAGTGACATATGATAAGGATCTATATCTAGGGCGGTGGCTGTGGCTCAGTGGGCAGGGTGCCGGCCCCCTATACCGAGGGTGGTGGGTTCAAACCAGCCCCAGCTAAACTGCAACAAAAAAATAGCCAGGCGTCGTCTCGGGCGCCTATGGTCCCAGCTACTCGGGAGGCTGAGGCAACGGAATCGCCTAAGCCTAGGAGTTGGAGGTTGCTGTGCGCTGTGTGACGCCACAGCACTCTACTGAGGGCGATGAAGTGAGACTCTGTCTCTACAAAAAGAAAAAAAAAAGAATCTTTTCCAATAAGTACAGAACAAAAATCCTTTCTGATAAGAAATCATCTTATCTTAGTTTAATTACAGTGATTTTCTTTTACTATCTTAGCTACACATGAAATAATTCTGCATCTTAACATTGTGGCATCTTTGATAGATTATAAACATCATTGTTTATGGTAAATACAGATATGTGAACTCATATAAGTGACATAAGACCAAAGGTACCATTGAAACAAAAATCCACAAATGCCAACTACTAGGATGACAGGGATGTCCTCTGACACTCAAGCACAGCAATTCAGAACCTGTGAATAATTTTGAGTGGATTCCAAAATGAGATCACCTTTAAATACACAAGGTCCAAGGGAAATTTAGAAACATTTATAAGTGACAAGACCACAAATAGATGAAAAGTAGTTGGTGCATCAAACCTGAGTATGGAATTAATCACTGAAAGGAAAACCAGGTCCCCTGTATCTCCCCATGGCATGTGACCTGGCTGTCTATTAGCAGAAAGGTCACGGACTGGAGGAATCAGAGATTGACCTACTATCTCCCAGTGCAGATGGGACTTCAGTATTCCAAATATTTAGGGTTTGAAGTATGCACGGCCATATTAAAATACAAGTTTTCAGAGAGATAAAGCAATCACGGAGGGACAGGAAGCCAAGTACGTCTCACCTTCTTAACCAGCAGCCTTTTCCACAATGGACTGGCCAGAATCACATCAAATTTCAAAAGCAACCACCTCTCACGTGGATACAAGTTTGCTTCCATTCTGTTCAAAGCCTGACCTGCAGCGCCTTTATCCTTTGGGAAGAGCTGCCCTCAAGGTCTGACCCTTGTCCCTGCCCAAAGTGGTCCATGCCCTTCTCCACATGCCCTGTGGAGTTCCCACTAACTTCAAAGGCTGGGCTGCATGTTAGGTTACACACATTGCTTAAAAGTTTAAAAATACTTAGCACTTATTAGAATCTTACACACACCTAAGCTCTTAAAACAAGACCTAAAAGCAGTTTTTAAAACAAGATCCTACATGTACAACTGACTGTGTTTCGACAACAATGTCTACTTCTCAAGACCTGTGGGTCCTCAGCCCGTGGACCATGTACACAACCTACTCCTACCAGGAGACAGAGGTCATGTGGCATGCTAAAAACATGGGACTTAGGGAATGTGCTGCACAGGAACTTATAGCACATGGGGCATATGAAACAATAATTAATACTTAGATTGTCCATAATTCCTATTTGAAAAATGCAAGTGAGAGTTAAAAAAAGAAAAGAAAAATTAATTTATGCCTGGAAATTAGAAAGGCTTCGCAGAGGAAGAAATACGTAAACTTTGACTTATCAATTCTTCTAAATACATTTGTGAGATCTTTTTGTTTTAGTTTATTTATTTATTAAATCAGAAACACCTAGATCATGTATACATTAATGCATTTATGGGGTACAATGTGCTGATTTCATATAGAATTAGGAAAGCATATATCACACTGGTTAATATATACCTCATCGCGTTTACTTAATTACTGTGTTGAGACATTTATACTCTATACTAATAGATCAGACATGTACCCTTGCACGATGCACCCAATGGTGGGATCACACACACATTTGTGAGATCTTTGAGGGAAAGGGTCATCACTCTCACCTTTGGAACCACAATCCTTAGGTGTAAAGTGAACACTCAGTAAAGATTTGAAGAATGGAACTGACATGGGAGGAGTAGAGAGAGCCAAAGCATTCTAGAGGGAGGGGACGGCATGAGTGATAACTCAAAGGAGAGTAACTCCAAGCACTGTTTCAGAGAGCAGCAGAGCAAGGGAGACGATGCCAGAAAGCAGTTGGTGGCCAGGTCACACCAAGCACTAAATATTATGCCAAGAAGGCAGATTTTTATGTAGAGCACTGATTTTCAACCAGTATGCCGTGAGACGATCTTAGGTGTGCCACAAACATTTTTAAAGATCATTAATTAAATTACTTTCGAAAGAAGTTCAAAGCAAACTAAGTATTTCCTTTCCTTTACTCTTTTTTGTTTAGATCAACATACTGTAAGTATGCCTCGGAAGTTTAACTACAGGTGCAAATGTGCCGTGAGATTAAAAAAAAAAGGCTGAAAAACACTGATGTAGGGAAAGGGAGTAATTACTGTTGTGCTTTAAGAGAATTCCAGCAAGAGTATTTAGGATGATTTTTGACTAAGGTCGATGCTGGAAGAACTGATGCTAGCAAATAAGCTGTTATGCAAGAGTGTGGTGGTCCATACCTGTAATCCCAGCACTTTGGAAGGCCAAGGTGGGAGGTCAGGCCAGGAGTTCAAGACCAACCTGAGCCATCTAGTGAGACCCTTCCTCTACAAAGAGTTGTTTTTGTTCTTTGTTTGAGAAGAGACAGGATCTCATTCTTGCTCAGGCTGATCTCCAACTCTGAGCTCAAGCAATCTGCCTATCTCAGCCTCCCAGAGTGCTAGGATTATAAATGTGAGCCACCACACCCAGCCACAAAGAATTTTTTAAAAACTAGCTAGGTGTGCTGATACACACCTCTAGTGCCACCTACTTAGGAGGCTGAGACAGGAGGATCGCTTGAGCCCAACAGTTCAAAGCTGCAGTGAGCTATCATCGTGCCACTGTGCTCCAGCCTGGACGACACAGTGAAACGCTGTCTCAAAAAAAAATTCTTTAAAATATGCTCATGTGATAAATCAGGCAAGAGGAAAATGAGCTGTGAACTGGTACAAGGCACCAACAAGGAGCAGAATATGAGCAGAGTGGGCATGAAGAGAACATGAAAGTCTTGAGCTTTGTTAATTCAGAAGAAAATAACTCCCACCTATACACATAGGGAGCAACCCATCTGGGAAAGATGATGAATCTTACAGTAAAATACAAGCGTGTAAGTTAAAATATCAACATGCATTGGAAAATGTGGGGAAAGGGTTCTAAGCTCCAGGCCTCAAAGACACCCACCCGACTAAACCCTGACAGTGGGTGAGAGAGGAAGCTACTATACTCGTGGTTCTAAAATATGAGAAATTGCTTTTGACTCACTTCCAAAGGAAAGTATATAAATATAATCATTTCTTAGTCCTTTATGACAACAAAACTGTCTAAGTGATCATTTCCTGCTAAACTACCAGGGTGTTTACATGTAGTCAGTTCCATTATTGGGATAATCTTTATGACTGGATATTTTTCTATTCTCCATTCCTTGGCCTTACCTTAGTTCCTGCCTCTTCACTTCTATTTTACTTTATTATTTCATTTTATGCAGCCAATACCTCCTAAATAGCTATAGGGGGAAAAAAATGAATGAATGAATATGGTTTGAAAGAAGCCACTTTAAATATTTTATGGAAAAGCAGGACATAAATAAATTTAAATTAAAAAATGATTTTTTTTTTTGCAGGGAAGATAGTTAACTTCTTGCAAATTGCAAGAATGCCTCTCTCCAATTAAGAAAATCTGTTAGATTTTTAACTATGTCGGTATGTAAAAGGCAAATTAAGGAATGATTAATTTCATGATAAAACAATTTAGCTTTGCAAAAAGATTCTCCTTCTGCCCACCAACCCAGGAATGGATTAACAAGCTGTGGTATATGTTCACTATGGAATACTATTCAGCCATTAAAAAAAATGGAGACTTTACAGCCTTTGTATTAACCTGGATGGAAGTGGAACACATTATTCTTAGTAAAGCATCACAAGAATGGAGAAGCATGACTCCCATGTACTCTATTTTGATATGAGGACAATTCATGACAATTAAGGACACCGTGGGGGTGCGGGATGGGGAACGCAGAGAGAGAAAGAATGCGGGAGGGGTGGGCAAAGGAAGAGCAGAGAGAGGGAAGGAGCGAGGAAGGTGGGGTCTTGGTGTGTGCCACACCTTTTGGGGGCAAAACACAATTGTAAGAGGGACTTTACCCAACAAATGCAATCAGTGTAACCTGGTTTCTTGTACCGTCAATGAATCCCCAACAATTAAAAAAAAAAAAAGAATTCTTTATCTTTTAGAGGTAAATATTGAAGCATTTATAAATAAAGTGGTATTATATCTAGGATTTGCTTTAAAATAATTCAGTGGTGTTGGGAAGAAGTTGAGGATGGGATTGGCTAGAAATACAGATGAAACAAGATTGGGCATGTATTGAAAACTGCTGAAGCTGAGTGATGGGTACAGTAATTTACTTTTCTATTTTCTATTTTGTGTTCCTATTGTTTGAATAGTTGTTTCCTCCAAAACTCATGCTGAGACTTAATCCTTACTGTGGCAGTATTGAAAGGTAGGACCTTTAAGAGGTGAGTAGATCACAAAGGCTCTCTGTTCCAATGAAAAATCAATCCATTCACATATTAATGGATTAATGGGTTATTGTGGGAAGGGAACTGGTGGTCTTATAAGAAAAGGAATAGAGACATAGGCTAACATGCTCAGCCCCCTCACCATGTGGTGAGGAGTGAGCAGCCTCAGGCCTCTGTAGTGAGGCTCCACCAGCAAGATGGCCCTCACCAGATGTGGCCCCTCAACCTTGGACTTCTCAGCCTCCATAACTATAAGAAATGAATTCCTTTTTAAATAAATTATTCAGTTTTAGGTATTCTTTTAAAAGCAACAGAAAATGGACTAAGACAGTGTATATTGAATATTTCCATTAATAAAAAGGGTTGTATTTGCTTGCTTTTTAAGTTTCCTGAGATAAAACCTGTCTTAACATAGGTAAGCTTGGCCTGGATTCACCCTGGACTCAGCAATATGGTCCATGGGAGTGAATACAAGTTCACATAGTTGAAACTATGCTCTCTAAAAGAGGTATTTTCAAGTCAAGAGGGATAGGGTAGACAGCAGAGGGGTGCTCATGCATTCTATGCCAAGGTTCTCTCTAGAGGATTTGATTTGATTGGGTGGCAAGTTCAGCAGCTATGACCTGACAGAGGTGATGGCCAAAGTTTTGGTGGATGCAGGTTTATAGTTCTGCACTAATTTGGTTCTGTGCTGTTTGAACTAGGACACAAAGCAGAAACTCAGGCTTTAAGAGACAGCATTCAATCCCTTGAAGAGAGGGAAAGGAAAAGGCTGGGTAGACTTATAGGATTCCAGTCAATGAGAAACCCTTTGGGGACTCTGTAATTGTAGAGAAAGCAAATAATCACCACACATCCCAACAGGCTGCTCTGAATTATAAACCCAACCAGATCAGACAGAATATATAACACAAAATTATTCCATCCCATACATTACTTTCCAAGCCTCAAATTTAAAAAAAAAAAAATAGAAAAACTTCAAAACTTTAAAGGATAACTAATTATTTTATTAGAAATTTAGTAAAAATACATGAAGACAAGAGACCAAAAGATGATAATATTAGAGATTTAAAGGCTGTATCTTCATAGTATAAATAGTACTATGGACTTTTTCACTGAATTCTAGTATACTAGAACTAGAAGTTGCAGCTTCAAGCTTAAAGGATGTAGTTTTAATTCCAATAAAAGGAAGTACTACCTAATAAGAATGTGTTATCTAAAAATAGAAAAATGCTTATGCAGGGTTTACCTACCAAATAACAAAATTAATTAAAGTAGGATATGTGAGAGAAAAATCCTAAATATTTTGAGGCTTGCACCTTGGAAGTCATCTAAGCTTTTATAGCCTATCCATTGGTGCTACTTCGGAAGCTGAGTTGGACAGGTCATGTGGGTTGCCAAATACTGTTCTTTGAATTTCAAGATGTGAATTAAATCCACATATCACTGTCAGAATAGACATTCTATTGGTTCTTGGAGCCATTGGGTTTTGCCTGTATGAAGAGTCTCCATTTCTAGAGTTAGACATAGAAGCACACTTTAGCTGGGAGCAGAATAATGGGCAATTCAGCTATCTAAGCCACCATCCTTGAAAACTTGTTCTTTCATCTATCTACTTCTGTGTAACTACTCTAAAACCATAGTGCCTTCAGATAGCATACATTTTGTTATATTCCATTATTTTCAGGGCATGAGTTTGAGAAGGGCTCACCTAGGTGATTCTTCCACTATATGTGCAATCAACTGAGGTCAGTCCGGCTATTCAGCTGGCAACTGGGCTAGGCAAGTGGGTCCATAATGGCTTCTTTCATATGCCCAATGACTCAATGTAGACTGTAAAAGGCTGTGTTCAGCTGAGCCCCTTTTCCTTACTATATAATTGCAAGGCCTCTCCACATGTTTTCTCCAGTGGGGTAATTAGGTTCTTATCTGATGGCTGACTTACGATTAGGTGCCAAAAACAGAGGAAGCTGTCAGACCTCTAAAAGTCTAGGCTTACTATTGGCATTGCCACTTCTGTTGTGCTCTGCTGATCAAAGCAATCCAGACCAGCCCAGTTTCAAGAGGAGGGTACCTCAGCACCCCAAGTAGCTGGGACTAATGTGTGACCCACCATGCCCAGCTAATTTTTCTATTTTTTATAGAGATGGGCATTTACCATATTGCTCAGGCTGTTCTCCAACTCCTGGCTTCATGCAATCCTCTTGCCTCCCAAAGTGCTAGGATTACAGGGGTGAGCCACCATGCCTGGCAGAGACCATCGTTAATTCACCACCGATGCCCTCAAAAATCTGTCAAGAACTGAAAACCATCTTTGTCTGCCCGTAAGGAAATCCAGAAAGGAATTTCCCTGGACTAAATGTTTATTCAATAAAAGAGATAAATAGTTCTGCATATCTTAATATTCCTGTCCTTAAACAGACCAACAGAATATTCCTAGGTACATATGGAAGTATTCTGCTCCTCATTTTGCCCATATGTGCATAAATGGCTTGAGGGACACCCCTTCCACCTTCCACTATGTGAGGACACAACAAGGAGGCACCATGTATGAGCCAGAAAGCAGATCCTCACCAGACATCATATCTGCTGTTGCCTTGACCTCAGACTTCACACCCTCCAAAACTGTAAGAAATAAATTTCTGTTGTTTATAAGATACCCATTCTATGGTATTCTATTATTGCAGCCTGAATAAACTAACACAGGGTCCTTTAACACATTATATCATTTAGTTATTACAAGAATTCTGCAAGCTGAGATTTTATCCCAAGGTCACGTATCATAATCTGGATTTGAGCCACATTCATTAATGGCTCCAAAGCCTGTAGTCACCTTACAAACGTAGTAAGAAATAAGTGCTGGCAATGAAGTGAAGCAATAAGAACTCTCCCACACAGCAGATAAAAGTTGTCACAGTTATTGCAACTAATTTGCCACACCCTTACACAGCGTATCTTGTGTGACCTAGTGTTTTCATTAACGGATAAATTCCCTAGAGACACTCGTGCACGTGTACATGAGGAGACATGTACGTGCGTTTGTATCCTCACTGTTAGTAATACTAAAGAAACAGAAGACAACACAAATACCAATCAACAGTAGAATATTTAGGGACCGGGCCCCGCCTCGTCCCTCGCGTCTAGGTCTCCGGGCCGGCGCGCGCAGCTCCAGTCACTCGAACGCGCGTGGGTGGGAAGATGGCTGAGCCCGGCGGCGGCGGCGGTGCTGGCGGAGGTGGCGCGTTCGGCGCAGGCCCAGGCCCTGAGCGCCCGAACAGCTGAGACCTGGCTAGCAGAGTGGGCCCGCACCTGTCCTCTTGCCCAGGGACGGATAGGGTGTTTTTCGGGTTCTGAGAGGTAGAGAGAGGCCTGGCCAGCTCAAGGGGCTTTTGTAGGGATTGCGGACTTGACGACTTTACGGGACCTGGACTACTGGGGAGACCAAGGGCTGCTGAGGGGGTGGCTGAAGGGCGCCTGGGCACTCCAGAAGCTTGTGGCATTTGCAGGCGGCCTAGGGGCCTGAGGATTTTGGAGGTCTGCAGGGAAATCGAGGAAGTCCCGACCATGATGGAATCGTGGAGAAACTGGATATACCAAAGGATTTTGGAGGCAGACAGGGCCAGAGCAGGTGTCATGGGCAATCTAAGGGCGTTGAGGATGTCTTGGGGGCTCTGAAGAGGAGGGTAAGGCCCAGAGCTTTCTAGGGGCTGCTGAAGGACCCTGAGGTGGCTGAAGGTGGGTGGAGGGCTCAAGTGAACCAGATACTGGGTGTCTGGGTCCCAGGGGCCCTGAGGGGCTGGACTGGGTCTTGGGGAGCCTGAAGATGATGAGAGAGCCTGGCGAGTCTATAGAAAACACAGAGAGGGGAGAGGGTCTTGCCTTGGGGCTTCATCCCTCCATTGCCACGAAGTTCAAATCCACCGAATGGGGCACCTCCAAGGCTAAAGGACTTAAAGCAAGGTCTTGACTTCAGACAAGTGGGCAGAATTCACCCCTTTGGTCACAGGGAGGTCTCCTTTCCCCAGAGCTGAATCCTGAGATGGATTGCTTGGACCCCCAAATTTGCATAAAAATCGTAGGTATCTATTTGTTAGCTTGGATTCTCTGAGAGGAAGAGCACCTGCCTTAGGGAGTGTGACCTCCTGCTCTTTTCCTGTTGGGCAAGGCTACACCCTCCCATCCTGACCCCTCAAGAAACCCACCACCCTCTGCTGGCCAAAGAAGATATTCAGACTGTTTCTCACTGGTCATCTTCCAGGAGCCAGTAATTTCAGTCAATATGATAAATGATAAAGTTGGTTGATAACTTGAAAAAAAAATAGTAGGATATTTAGCTAAGTGCTAATGTATATACCACATGCACAGTAGTAAAATGAAAGACTTGGAGCTACATGCCTCCAAAAGGATGAATCTTGAAAAATCCAATACTGAGGCAAAAGAGCAATCCACAGATGAATACCTAACTATAATTCCATTTATATAAAGCTTAAAAACATAAAAAATTATAATATATGAATTAAAATGCAACATAGAGGATAAAATTCAGCCAAGAAGAAGAGGAATGAGATCTGGCAAGAACACAAAAGGGGCATCCAGAATACAACAGAGTTCTATCTTTTGACCTGGGTGCAACTTTATTTCATTATTTTTCTTCTAACTAAATATGTGTCTTTTACACAGCTACCTCAGTTGTCCTACAACATTTCAATACCTTCAGCTAGTTTGCCACTGCAGTTATATGTCAGCTGCTTTCCCATCATTCATCCCAGCCTGATCAGGAAGGGTGAACTAACCTGATTGATGTTTCTGCTCCTACACTGACCTGCTAACACTGAAAACCCATTAATGCACTTGGGCAATCTGTTTTAATAAGTGTTTGAAAATCTGCTACACAAAAAGATAGGTTAATGTTTCTCTAATGAATCTCCATGAAAGAACATTGTTATTTTTAACTTATTATAGTAAAATATATCATTCTCAACTTTTCCTTTGCATTTCATTTTTTTAATCACCACTACATGCCACCATGAGATATATCACACTTGTGATGCATATGTGAAGGGTTCGGAGAAAACTTCTAAATACGGATCAAAATTGTTTTCACATAGTAAATGAGAAAATATCATGAATGTTATATTAATCAGGTTGATAAAAATATCTCCGGTTGTATGTGAAGCCCGCATGACTGAATTCACTCCATGACTGAATTATTGTACACAGTTATGACTCAATAAAAAATAATTTTAAAAAAATGACAACAATAACAAAAAAAAAGAGATATATTACTTTAGAAGCAAAAGACTTATCATATCTGTGTAGAAAGAATAACTATACTCTCCATTGTAAGTCAATTGTCTATATTTGTCACGTACAAAGGACAGCAAAAACATGTTTGTAGCTTGATATTGCAGATAGATGTGATGAACCAGGAAGGGAAATCACTGCCCCGGGGTACAAAGGCAAAATCATTAGAAAAGTAAGCAATACTTTTAAATAACACATTCTATTTTGCTATATAGACATGCTAGAACAAATAGAGTTCTCTAAAATTATCACAGTTTTCCACCTCTTCAAAGGAAATAAATATAACAAGTGAAAAATCCAAGTGACACATATTTATTTCTGCTTGCTAGCATAAAAGCAAAGCAGAAAGACTTCATAGGTGCTTTTTCCCCTCCTTTACCAACAGATTAATGTCAAAATAACTGAAGAAAAAGCACTTTATAATTCTTTCTCCCCTCATATCAAAGTCCTAATAACTCTTAATTATTTTAACAGGTAACTATTAACTCAAAACAAAGCAAATTAAAATGTATTCTGTGGAAAATACATTTTTACCAGATGAAAATAATACAGTAAGTTGTGCATCTGGTAAAAAATAAATAAATAAATATATATATATATGCTTATAGAGCTATTTAAAAGGACAATATTTTTCTCTACTTGTGAAACTTTAAAAAACTGGTAGTTTGACATGCTTCATTTCTTTTTAATTTTATAAATAATATATTCTTTAATCATGTGATCTTCTATTATATATGCTTAAAATAATTATCTTCAAGTAAAGAATGAAATCAAGATATATAATATGGGTTTACATTTGCTTAAAGTAGTATTTAATAGAATTCCACAGTAATACCAATTATAAAAATCATTATTAATATAAAAATAGATTCCCTAAATCTTTCCTGGACAATAGGAAATTTAAGTAGCATAAAATTAATTCTACTCTTTTTGTGCCAAGTCTTACACATTGTGTCTAAACCTTATAACATCCACACAAGGTTGGATTATCCCCCACATTATCCATGAGGACATCGTGACTTGAAGAAGATGAACAGTTCACTCAACACTGCATTGTTGGTAAAGGACTTGATGGGGATTTGAATCCAGATCTTCTATTGCTTCCATATTATGGAACATGGCAAAGTTATTATAATCCAAAATTTTTATTTATACTTATTTCAACTAAAATATGGTTCTTGTATTATAACGAATTTAACAGCAATATCTGCTATGGCTGAGACAATTTATAATGCTTCCAAAAGACCATCATTCTAAAAGTTTCTACTCTACATGGGCATTTTCTATTTGAAACTTGATTAGAAAGATTCATCCTATATAGCTACTACCCTTACAACAATACAAAGATTGACAGAGGTAAATGTTCTGGACTAGTAGTCACTCGTGCATATTGCTTACAGTTAACTGGAGATGCAATATTCAATAAAGATATTATATGTATGCTAAGCACCAAAGCACACATAATTTCAAACCGATCTTTACTTGGTGAATCTGCTGGAATTCTACGTAAAAAAAATATCTTTTGGAAATGATATAACCACCTATATTCTCAAACAGATCAGCACATCACAGTTTTGAAGTTTTGTAAAACACTGCACTGACAAAACTCACTAAACTCCAGTGACTAACAAGGTTGTGATTGTGTACAAACCTCAGTTCTCACAGCAGCAGCAGAAGGGAGTAGGAAGGAAAGGAAAAAATGGATGAAGAAGGAAAAGGAACTGAGGTGGAGGAGAAAGAAAGAAAAAGGAAAGAAAAAGAGAAAGAAGGAAAAAGACAATTAAAAAAAAGATGAAGAAGTAAAGGAAGAAAAGGGAAAAGGAGTAGATTGAGGAAAAGAAAGGGGGAGAGGAGGAAGTGGGGAAGAAGGATTATCTGTTATGATATTCTTACTCCAGATAACTATTTGGAATTCTGTTCACAGATCTTCGGGCCATCCCAAGCTTTAGCTCTACTAGATCCTACTTGGGGACGGATAAAAAAAAGAAAAATGACTTACTGGCTCCATGCCCATAACACAGCGGTTACGGTGCTGGCCACATGCACCGAGGCTGGCAGGTTCAAACCCAGCCCAGGCCAGCTAAACAACAATGACAACTGCAAAAAAAAATAGCTGAGTGTTGTGGCGGGCAACTGTAGTCCCAGCTACTTGGGAGACTGAGGTAAGAGAATCACTGGAGCCCAAGAGTTTGAGGTTGCTATGAGCTGTAATGCCATGGGACTCTAGTGAGGGGCTACCTAATGAGACTCTGTCTCAAAAAAAAAAACAGACTTATTAAGTCATTTTTGTCCCTAAATGTAGACACTGCCATAAGAGAGTAGACTTGATACAATCAGTTGGGATTGGACACATTGGGAAGTAGAAAGTTCAACTCACCAAGAGTAGAAATAGAACTAATACTTACTAATGGCTACTGGATTCTAAGCCCTATGTTAGCTGCTTTACACATATTTTATCATTTGTTTCACTATTAAATCATCATCATAATCTGTATTAAAATATTAATAATTTTACGTATTTATGGGGTACATAATATTTTGATATGTGCATACACTATGCAGTGATTAAATCAGGATAATCAGGATATCCATAACCTCAAATATTTATCATTTTTTAGTGTTAAGAACATTCCAAAATTTCTTCTAGCTGTTCTGAAATATACAATAAGTTATTAATAACGATGGTCACCCTACTGTGCTATGGAACACTAGAACTTATTCTTTCTATCTAACTGTATTTTTATGCCCATTAACAAATTTCTCTTTATAACCTCCTTCCCATGCCCCTTCTCAGCCTCTGTTTACCATCATTCTATGCTCTACCTCCATGAGATCAACTTTTTAAGCTTCAATATACAAGTGAGAACATGGAATATTTGTTTTTCTATGCCTGGCTCATTTCATATTATCATTTTACAGATTGGAAAACTGAGACTCAGAGAAAGAAATTAAGCAATATTCCCATGGTTGCACTCAAGTAAGAGGAAGCTCAGAATTTAATCTTGCTCAACTCCACATTTATCTACTACCCTGCTGCTTTACATCAATATGTATGGTGTTTGTTACTGATGTATTTTAAATAGCAGTTCCATGCTCCCTTCCTTTTACTTCTCTTTGAGGAGAAAAACTAATATAGCCAGAGACCAAAGTCAGTTCCACTGAAGTGAAGTTTTTAGTAAAAGTCAAAGTCTCTGAGTCTACATGGCTTGCTGCCTTGGATTCCTTACCTTAGCCACCCATTCTTGGCCTCTCACTCACATAGACTTAAGTACAATGTGAGTAAAATTATTTAAAGTGAGGAATAGCCATGTCTGCCGTTGTCCATGGTCCTGAACTATGGGCACACTATGGGTTGCTTCTCTGGGAAGTAGGGTATGTGGCTGTGGACCTAGGATGGGGGCACCAAACCAAGAAAGCTTAAAAGAACCAAAGTGGTCCAAGGCAAAGGAATCACGAATTTCATCAGTCAAGCAGCATTGTCCAATAGAACTTTCTGCAATGATGGTAATGTTCTGATTCGTCACTGTCTAATACAGTAGCCACTAGACATTGGACATTTGAAATGTGGCTAGTAGACAAGTAACTAATCTTTTAAATTTATTTAATTTTAGCTAATTTAAATTTAAATAGCTACATGTGTACCATATTTGACAGTACAGATTAGATCATCAGCACTAAGCTGTTTACTGAAAATGCAAATTCCTAGGCATCATGCCAGATGTACTAAAATTGCAAGCTCTGGAGTGAGGGGACAGATGGGAGTTGTTAACCAAAAAAATCCTGTACTTGAACCACTATGCTACCAGGCATTTGTGTCAGCCTTCTGAAGCCTCCTACCTGGGCCCGCCTCACCTCACCTCAGCTCACCTCTGAGCTGGTGTTGACTGAGTAATTGTAATAGTCTCGGTCTCGACCTCACTGTCAGCCCTGCCTTCAAACCTGAGGCCCAGTAGCTCAGGATAGTTGCCAGGCTTCCACAACCTCACCCTGCATCCCAACATTCCTTAGGGACCAACTTTAAGGGCACTCATGGCAAATAAACTTTATGCCCTTGTCTAACCCTGACCTGAGTCACAGAACTCCCAAATGCATATGTTCTTTCCCCCCACCCATATTTTTGTCTAGTCCACACGAATAGGTATTTTCCTTTGTTTCTGCTTCAGCAGGCCCCCTGTCTGGACCTTAATTCCCTGATTTTAAAGGTAGTTTGCATTACTCTGCTCAGGTAGATCCTCATCTCCACAATCTCCTTCCATAGTTAGGATGTATGAAAATCCCTTGTGATATTAACCACCACCCTTCTGTCTTTTGAATGGACCTTCAGGTTCTGATAAATCATTAACTTATCTATACATTTGGCATATTCTTTTTTTATTTCAGATTAATATGAGGGCACAGATGATTACATTACATGATTTACACTTGTTAGGTAAAGTCCAACTTGGAGTTGTGCCTCTCACCCAGGAAGTGTGCCATAAATCCTTATATTGTGCCTGTTAAATGAGAGCACACCAATCCCCCTCCCTCTTCCCCTCTCTCCTCTTCTCTCCCCTCCCGTCACTTGGGTTTGTGTTTTTTATTGTGTGGGTGTGTATTTATCCAACATTGACATATTCTGAGCCTTGGACTACCAGTTGTCAGTAGCTGAGTCCATTTCTCCAAGTTTCACATCATCTGGTCCACGTTCTATCCCTCTGATCACATTACCCAGGTTTCAGCACACTACATTCCTGAGGCCACCTGAGTTAAATATATATATATACAGAATCTCACTCTATCACCCTGGGTAGAGTGCCATGGCATCATAGCTCACAACAATCTCAAACTTTTGGGCTCAAGCAATCCTCTGCCTCAGCTCCTGAGTAGCTAGGACTACAGGTGCCTGCCACAACACTTAGCTAGTTTTTCTATTTTTAGTAGAGATGGGGGTCTCGCTCTTGATCAAGCTGGTCTCTAACTCCTGAGCTCAAGCTATCCACCTGCCTTGGCCTCCCAATGTGTTAGGATTATAGGTGTGAGCCACTGCACCCAGTCTAAATATTTTTAATTTAATACTAAAAGTCAGAAGTAAAACTAAATAATTATTTAAAGGCTATAAATTCAATATCTATTAAAGTTTTCAGGCATAATGTCTCCCCACCACCACTCCCCAACCACCACCATCCGTACACACACAGACACAACACATAAAATTTACACTAATATAACATGCTAAAAATCATTTCCCATGCATTGTCACATTTGACTGACAGAATGTATAGGTTATTGTACTAATAGTCCTGCATAAATCAGGCTTCAATCCTCTGGCAAAATTCCCTCCCTCATTGCCCCAGGCGTGGTCATATGACTTTCTTTATCCAACAGGATATTGGCAAATATGACAACCACAGAGGCTTGATAAGCACTTGTACTTTGGGATTTGCCTTCTCGGAATTATCATCATTGCCATAGAAGAAACCTGGCAAAGCTGCAGAAGCAGCCAGCCACGTAGATAGAGAATATTCTAGTGGGGTATTCTATTGACAGTCCCAGCTGAGCACCATAGGAGGGTAAAGCCATCTTGGATCATCTACTTCAGCCAAACTCCAGATCACTGTGTATGTGTGAGTGACCCCAGGAAAGACCCAAAAAAGTAAGGCCTAGCTGAATCCAGCCCAAACTGTGAACAAATACACTATTGCATTTTAAGCCATCAAGTTCTGAGATACTGTGTTACTTAGCAGAAGATAACAGATACACAGAATGACCCTAGGAATAGTATTTTTATTCCTATTTTATAAGTTAGGAATGTGAAGATCAGAGATTAAGAAATTTATGCAAGATCCTGGAGCTAGAAAGCCCCAGAATTAGGCCCATAACTTCAGTCTTTCCCAAGTTCTGCACGATACTAGGCTGCCTGTACATAGTCTCCATTCAAATAGTAAAAGGTCATTGATGATCCTAATCCTCCACATCCCATTTGCTGACTAGTCACCAACCTCCAGCACTTCTTTACTGAGGACAAGTGTCCTCCTAGCCTGTTGGTCTCTTTGCTACTTTCCTTCTGGAAAAACAAATGCCAGGAATCAATTTAAGTGAATCACTTGAATACAACTAGTGGAAGCGTGAAAATGTGAGATCTACTTTATATGCAAAATGAATGTCCTGGTTTGCATCCTGAGTTAGGGCATCATAATGGGGAAAAAGGAAAACAAACTCATCTGTTCTAGGGGGAATCAATAAGAATTATCTAAGGAATAGAAGAAATTCCATTAGTCAAAAACAAATTTTACAATCAAAGGTCTTACTCACAGAGAGCATAATAGTTTGTTAATTCCTTAACATAAAACTGAGAAATTAAATGGATTTAAATGTGAAAACATGCCACAAAACTGGGTGAGATTTTAAAATGGAAATCTTGGGTAAATATAAGAAATTAGGTTCTACCAAACGTTCAATGAAAAATCTCACCATTTGAGAAGTTTGTGCAGTGATTACCCAAAGAGCCAGAATATGAACACAGGTTATCCTTCATTTCTTCCCAATATTCTTGAATAACGTCATTATATCCACTGGAAAAATTCATGGATTTAGTGCCAGAGGAAGCAAAGGATTTGAAAAAAGTCTCTATTTCTCAGTTAGAGATGTGTTTATTTTTCTATTAACGAAAGACAAATTAACCAGTCTTGCAAGTTTTTTGGCTTGAGAGCCCAAGACAATTTTAAAAGTAAAATCTTCATAACTAAATGTTATTTTGCAGATGGTGATAAAACAGCAAGGAAGCATCTGGCATAAATTAAATGAATAGATCATCAATTTGTTTAAAAAATGACTAATTCTTGTGTGACAGCCTGAAGAGACTATGAAAACTGGCCCATTCACAGGGTTCAAATGGACAGAATAGATAAAACATGTGAATTCATACACAAGTTTTCTCCGAACAAATTAATTTTCCCTCTTTCCATACCGTAGAGTGGACCATCACAAAAGTGTATCAGACAGCTCTATGTAGCCTTACTCAGTATTGTTCCAAGAGAACTTGTGTGCCCATTTAATCTTAACCAGGAAAGGGAAGAATATGGGCTACTGGGGAGGTGTTGCTGCCTTTGACCCATCATTTAATCTTTCCGTGGCTCTTTGTTATCCTCTGGTAAAGTGAGAAGAAAAACCTATATTTCCTACTTCACAAAGTCATAAGCATAAAAGATATAAACAGGCTTTGAAAAAGTTAAGACTGCTGTGCAAATACAAGGTGTTTTATACCTGATGAAGAGCAAAAAGGTAGAATCTGCCACAGCAACAGCAATCTACCACCCAGCCATGAGGCTGCTGGTGATGTCTCACATGAAAGCAAAGTCATTTCAAAACACAAAAGACCTAACAAGGAGCAGAAATGAAAAGATATGCTATTTATAAAAATGATCGCATTTAGGCCAGGGTTCTCACTAAGAAAATAGTATTTTGAAAATTGTCATGTTAAATTTAAGCTACTCTTGGGTGACTTCAAACCATGTAATTTGCATTTAGCCCAAAAGTAATTATATCCTACAAGAATTCCTCTAATTCTTTTTCTTTCTTTTTTTTTTTATTCTTACCCATCCCTGATGCTTTAATTCATAGGTTAACATTTTACACTTCTGAGTTTGTCTGTGCTTGCACCTCTTGTCATTAGATTGTGGAAGTGCCTATGACCCTACCTCTGAATGATCAAGATGTTTTAGGCCAAGTCCCAAATGTTTCATATGAGAAAATCTCAGGGAGGGTGACTTGACCAAAATTGGAATAGTTAACAATAAAT
>CAUYRH010097900.1:0-13497 GCA_963574655.1 Perodicticus potto
ACTAAAGTTATTTTGCAAACAAATTACTTACTTTGATCAGTTTTGATAGAAGTAAGAATGACTTTAAAGAGACAGTAGTTTTAGTAGAAAACTGTAACATACCCTCATTGGTGTCTGATTCAAGTCTTTCTTTTTTTTTTTTAGAGACAGAGTCTCACTTTGTCGCCCTCAGTAGAGTGCCGTGGCGTCACACAGCTCACAGCAATCTCCAACTCCTGGGCTTAGGCGATTCTCTTGCCTCAGCCTCCCAAGTAGCTGGGACTACAGGCGCCTGCCACAACGCCCGGCTATTTCTCTGTTTTGCAATTCTGCCGAGGCCGGGTTTGAATCCGCCACCTTCGGTATTTGGGACCTGCGCCCTACCTGCTGAGCCACAGGCGCCGCCCGTCTTTCTTTTTTTTAATGTATTTTTTTTTTTTTTGAGACAGAGCCTCAAGCTGTCACCCTGGATAGAGTGCTGTGGCATCACAGCTCACAGCAACCTCCAATTCCTGGGCTCTTGCCTCCGCCTCCCAAGTAGCTGGGACTACAGGCGCCGGCCACAATGCCCAGCCATTTTTTTGGTTGCAGCTGTCATTGTTGTTTGGCGGGCCCGGGCTGGATTCAAACCCGCCAGCTCAGGTGTACGTGGTTGGCGCCTTAGCCTGTTGAGTCACAGGCGCCAAGGCTTTATTGTATTTTTTTTTTTTTTTGAGCCAGAGCCTCAAACTGTCACCCTGGATAGAGTGCTGTGGCATCACAGCTCACAGCAACCTCCAATTCCTGGGCTCAAGCGAGTCTCTTGCCTCCGCCTCCCAAGTAGCTGGGACTACAGGTGCCCACCACAATGCTGGGCCATTTTTTGGTTGCAGCGTTCATTGTTGTTTGGCGGGCCAGGGCAGGATTCGAACCCCCCAGCTCAGGTGTACGTGCCTGGTGCCTTAGCCCATTGAGCCACAGGCGCCGAGTCCCCAAATATCATTCTTAATGGTGATATGCTGAAAGCTTTTTATATAAGACAGGAAAGGAAGTTCTTTTGAACACTGTAGTGAAGGTAGAAACAAGGCAAGACAAACAAAAGGGATTGCAGTGGAAAAAAGAAAACTTACTGTTTGCAGATAATATGATTGTGCATATAGGAAATCTAAAAGAATCTACAGTTTCATGATTTTTCCCCAAAAGATCTCTTCATCTTTTGTTAAATCTTAGTCCTAGGGAATCTATTATTTTTTAAATATTAGTTTATGTGGGATTTTTTTTGTTGCTGTTGCAGTTCGGCCGGGGCTGGGTTTGAACCCACCACCCTCGGTATATGGGGCTGGTGCCCTATCCACTGAGCCACAGGCGCCGCCCAATATATGGGATATTTTTAAGTTTCATTTTTAGTCTGATGCTAATGTGTAGAAATATAATTAATTTTTGTACATTGATTTTATAGTTAACAATCTTGCTGCACTTTTCTTACTAATTGTAATAATTTAGATCATTTTGTGTACAATCATATAATCTTTGAATAATGATATGTACCAGGTTATATAAACAAAGTTAGATCATAGCAGCAAAAAAAACTATTGATAACAATCTTGTCACAATTACTCCATACTGCAAACAACACAAATATCAATCCACATTAGAATGGATAAATCATGGTATATTCATACATACAGTGATGAAAATGAATGAACTGCAGTTACATGCAACAACACGGATGGACTCTAAAAAACATAATATTGAATAAAAGAAGCAAGACACAAAGAATACATATACATGTAGCATGATTTTAAAAAGAAGCAAAAGTAACCATATTGTTTAGGTATGCATACATAGTGGTAAAACTGTGAAGAAAAGCAAGGAAATTATCACTAAAACTATGGTAATGCTTTTCCCTAGAGAGGAAGAAGAGCATTACAATTAGAAGGGATAAGCGAAGAAGGTTCTAGGGGTATTGGTAATGTTTTATTTCTTGATTTTTGTTGTAGTTATTTGTGTGTTCACTTCTTAATTATTAAACTTTATGTTCACGTTTTATGATATTTCCTCAATGTATGTTATATTTAACAATGAAAATATTTCAAAAAGAACATTAGGACAATCATAAAATAAAACATGAAGGAAATACGATAAAAAGATAAATAAAAGATGAAAACATACCTTCCCGCCTCTGGAAAATAACATGAATCTATATAATTGTTTTTTAGTTAAAGAATGCAGAGGAAATGAAAGCTTTTTTGATTTTCCCCTGTGACCAAGAGAAAGACAATTATAATTTCCAGAAACATGTTGGTATTTAGAATCTTTAAAAAGACCTAAGGGGACTGGGTGCCTGTGGCTCAACAGGCTAAGGTGCCAGCCACATACACCTGAGCTGGGGGGTTTGAATCCAGCCCGGGCTCACCAAACAACAATGCCGGCTGCAACCAAAAAATGGCCGGGCGTTGTGGTGGGTGCCTGTAGTTCCAGCCTTCTGGGAGGCAGAGGCAGGAGACTCCCTTGAGCCCAGGAACTGGAGGTTGTTGTGAGCTGTGATGCCATGGGACTCTATCCAGGGTGACAGCTTGAGGTTCTGTCTCAAAAAAAAAAAAATGACCTAAGGAGGGGGGAAGGTTAATACACCTATCATATAATAAAAAAAAAAAAAATGACCTAAGAATCCACAGATAGATGCATTTTTCACATGAATCTGTGAATTTATTTCCTTCAAAATTCCCTTTTGAATAGTAGAAGTCATTATTCACTCATTCAATATTTTGTTTTTTTCTTTCTGAAACAGAGTTTTGCTCTATCACCCTGGCTAGAGTGCAGTGGTGTGATCACAGCTTACCATAACCTTGAACTCCTAGGCTCATTCTATCCTCCTGTCTCAGCCTTTCAAGTAGATGGGACTACAGGCGTTAAAAAAAATTTTGTAGAGATGGAGTCTCACTATGTTGCCCAGGGTTTTCTTGAATCCTAGCTTCAAATAGTCCCCCTGATGAGCATCCCAAAGTGTTGAGATTACAGGTGTGAGCCCCTTAGCGCCTGGACCATTTAACATTTTTTTTTTTTTTTTTGAGACAGAGTCTTATTCTCTCACCCTAAGTAGACTGCCATGGCTTACAGCAACCTCATACTCCTGGATTCAAGTGATCCTCTTGCCTCAGACTCCCGAGTAGCTGGGACTACAGGCATTTGCCACCATGCCTAGCTAGTTTTTCTGTTTTTAGTACAGACAGAGTCTTGCTTTTGCTCAGGCTGATCTGGAACTTCTAAACTCAAGCAATCCACCTCCAAGAGTGCTAGGATTATAGGCATGAGCTACCATGCTCAGCCCCATTTAACATTTTTTAAAAATTGAGTTCCAATTAAGTGCTGAATACAGTTGAGAAAAATAAATAAATGAAAATGAATATGGCCATTTGTTGAAAGTAATCTTGAACCATAAATCCAAATCAATGACATAATATATTTACTAAAAAATCACATACCCTTAGTATCTTTTAGCTGTACTCTTAAATTAAGCACATAGGACCTGTTTTTTTATATAGACTGCTGAATTTGAGGTTGACACACAGATTCACACAAATAGGTACCCAGAGGCCTTATTTTTTTTTTTTTTTTTTTGAGACAGAGCCTCAAACTGTCACCCTGGATAGACTGCTGTGGCATTACAGCTCACAGCAACCTCCAATTCCTGGGCTCAAGCAAGTCTTCTGCCTCTGCCTCCCAAGTAGCTGCGACTACAGGCGCCCACCACAATGCCTGGCCATTTTTTTTTGGTTGCAGCCGTCATTGTTGTTTGGCAGCCCCAGCTGGATTCAAACCCGCCAGCTCAGGTGTATGTGGCTAGTGCTTTAGCCCGTCAAGCCACAGGCGCTGAGCCAAGAGGCCTTATTTTTAATGTTTAATAAATGTCTACTTCCCTTGTCCATCTTCCCTCAGATCTGAAAACCTTGTCATTTCAGAGTATAAACAGCCCTCACTTTGCATGGTTTCAGTATATAGAGATTTTAGTTATTATAGTTAATTAACAATAGCCCTACAACAAAGCTTTTCAAATTTTGGTTACCATGTAATATTAACTAAAAGCAATTACATAAATTACAAATCATATCTAGCTCTTTAGTCCACTGATCATGATAGGTGATCAATTATACCACTCCTTTCAAAGTTTGTCAGTATGCTGGGTACCATGGCTCACGTCTGTAATCCTAGCACTCTGAGAGACCTAGTCAGGTGGATTATCTGAGCTCACAGGTTCGAGAACAGCCTGAGCTGGTAAGACCCCGCCTCTAAAAATAAGATCAGTCTGAGCTAGAGTGAGACCCCGCCTCTAAAAATTGCTGGGTGTTGTGGCGGGCACTTGTAGCAGTCCCAGCTACTTGGGAGGCTGAGGCCAGAGAATCGCTTGAGTCCAAGAGTTTGAGGTTTCTGTGAGCTATGATGTCACAGCACTATACTGAGGGCGACAAAGTAAAAATAAAAACAAAACCAAAAACAAAAAAACCCCCAACCAAACAAAAAAAACCCCAAAGTCTGTCAGTAACTGGTCATTGAAGATCTGTTATTCAGTTTAAGCATAGACAACAAAGTGTAAGGTTCTGTTGCTTTACACTTGTGAAGCTTCCTAGTCATGCATGACATTTTACAAAAACAAATAATTGAAAGACAGAATTAGCTAATAAAAATAAAAATGCAGCAAAAACATGAAAAGTGATAATGGTGAAAATGAAATTTGAATCAAACATAAATGAAATTAAAGAAGAAAGCTGACCATAAGAATGTTAATGCTGCCTCGAATTCATGGACTCTAGATAAACAGCCAGTGGAACTTAGTGAAGGCAAACTTATTAACACAAAGTCACTAAGAAGAAAAAGATGAAGATGTTCCAGAGAAAATGCCATTGGCAAAAAAACTTCATTATAAGAGAAAGCTTAAGAGATAATTTATAAAATTGAAGTTATAAAGGATAAAGTACTGGAAACTGACTCAAACTTAAAAAAAGGAAAATAACAACAAAAAAAATTTTTTTTTGAGACAGAGTTCACTCTGTTGCCCCAGGCTACAGTATGGTGGAGCCTTATCTCACAGTAACCTCAAACTCCTGGGCTCAAGTGATCCTCTTGCCTCAACCTCCCACAGCTGGGACTACAGGTGCCATTCATAACACCCAGGTAATTTTTCTATTTTTAGTAGAGAAGGCTGTAGGTCTTGCTCAGGGTGGTCTTGAACCCCTGAGCTTAAGTGACATACTGCCTCAGCCTTCCAGAGTATAGGATTACATGTCTGAGGCACCACCCCAGCTGGGAATAACAATTTGCTAAGAAATATAAAAGATGTTTGGTCTACGATAAGTTTTATCATAAGAAAAAAAAAAAAAAGCAAGCACAAGCACTGTTCAAATTTTCTTGGTAAAATTTTAACTTTCAATGTTTCTAATGTATTAGTATATGAAATAAATAGTTTTACTGTTTTATGTTTCCCTATACTCTTATAATAGGCACTAAGACAGCTTTTACTATTTTGACAATTTTCAGAAGCCATAGAACAATTGCAAATTTTTCCCATTGATTATTAAGACCTCTTTGAGTGGCTCGGTGCCAGTAGCACAGTGGTTATGGTGCCAGCCACATAGTGGCAGTTTCGATCCTGGCCCAGGCCAGCTAAACAACAATCACAAGTGCAACAAAAAATAGCCAGGTGTTGTAGCAAGCGCCTGTAGTCCCAGCTACTTGGGAGTCTGAGGCAAGAGAATCGCTTAAGCCCAAGAGTTTGAGGTTACTGTGAGCTGTGACACCGTGGCACTCTACCAAGGGTTACATAGTGAGATTCTGTCTCAAAAAAAAAAAACCCCAAAAAAAAAAAACAACTCTCCGATGACTTCCAATTACACGTGGAAAGAAACCCAAGCACTTGGGCGGCGCCTGTGGCTCAGTCAGTATGGCGCTGGCCCCATATGCTGAGGGTGATGGGTTCAAACCCAGCCCTGCCGAGCTGCAACAACAAAATAGCCGGGCATTGTGGCAGGTGCCTGTGTCCCAGCTACTCCAGAGGCTGAGGCAAGAGAATCGCCTAAGCCCAGGAGTTGGAGATTGCTGTGAGCTGTGTGACGCGACGGCACTCTACCCAGGGCAATAAAGTGAGACTGTCTCTACAATAAAAAAAATAAAAAAGAAACCCAAGAACCTTCCCCTGGCCCCAAAGTTCTGCCTGTGTCTTGGGCCCAACATTCCCCTTCAGGTCCTGTCCACCTCGCCAGAGACCTCTAACCTTGGTGACTTCTGCAGGGCATTGGTTCCAAGCCTTTGCCCTGACCCCTGTTCATCTAGGTCTCAGCTTGACAGGTTCTTTTCACACCCTCATTAAAGTGCTTATACTGTGCTTTTTTTTTTTTTTTTTTTTTTGAGACAGGGTCTTACTTTGTCACCCTGGATGACAGTGTCACAACTCAAACTGCTGGGCTCAAGCGATCCTCTTGCCTCAGTCTCCCTTGGTAGCTGGGACTACAGGCACCCACCACAATGTCTGGCTAATTTTTAGAGACAAGGTCTCACTCTTCTTGCTCAGGTTGGTCTCGAACTCCTGAGTTTAGGCAATCCACTCACCTCAGCCTCTCAGGGTAATAGGATTACAGGTGTGAGCTACTGCGCCTGGTCTTGTACTGTGCTTTTTATAGGAAACCCTTAGGACACTTTGTCGTGTTATAAATGACTCAATGGTTCTACTTTCGTCTATCTTCATTCTACCCCATTAAAATTTCACAGGCCCTAAGCACTTTTGCCTTCGTGGGCCCGCTCTCTCCTAACAAATAAAATGAAAATAAATTAATAGGCCAGGCTCGGTGGCTCACGCCTGTAATCCCAGCACTTTAGGAGGCCAAGCTTCAGATAGCCTGAGCTCAGGAGTTCGAGACCAGCCTGAGACAGAGTGAGACCTTGTCTCTAAAAATAGGCGGGCGTTGCGGTGGGGGCCTGTAGTCCCAGCTACTCGGGAGGCTGAGGCAAGAGAATCGCTTGAGCCCAAGAGTTTGAGGTTGCTGTGAGCTGTGATACCAATGGCACTTTACCAAGGATGACTGAGACTGTCTCAAAAATAAAATAAAATAAGTTAATAGATTTTTGCAGGTCCTAAAAATTTCATTTTTCCCCTGATGTGAGAAAAAACTAAAACGTTCTTCTTAATCTCAAGGTATCAATTGTTTTCTTGTGTCTTTGTTTTATTTTTGAGACAGAGTCTCATTTCGTTGCCCTTGGTAGAGTGCTGTGGGGTCATACCTCACAGCAACCTCAAACTCTTGGGCTCCAGTGATTCTCTTACCTCAGCCTCCCGATTAGCGGGACTACAGGCGCCCGCCACCACGCTCGGCTATTTTTTTCTTTTTAAGACGGGAGGGGCGGTTTTGGGGTGTGTGTGTGTGTCTCTTTCTTGCTCAGGCTGGTCTCGAACTGTGAGCTCAGGCAATCCACCCTCCTCGGCCTCCCAGAGTGCTAGGATTACAGGCGTGAGCCACCGTGCCCGGCTTCTTCTGACTTTATAAAAGTCTCACGGTCCCTCCACAGGGCGCCTACCGTGCCCGGCGGATCCGCAGCCCCCCGCCGCGGCCGCGGAAGAGGCTCCGGGCCCGGGCCTGGCCGCTCCGAAACGCGAGCGGAGGGCGGCTCGGGCCCGGGAGATGAGCCTCTGTCCAGCCTCTGTCAGTCTTGACCCGACCCTGGCCTGAGGGCTGGCCCGAGCTCGACCCAAGCCGGCCACTCCCGCTGTCCTCCCTCCGCGAGACCCTCCCGCTTCTGCTCACCCCCGGAGCGTGGAGAAGCCGACGACTCCGGTCCCTTAGCGAGGCAAGTGGTGACCTGGCCCTGGCTGCTCTCGCGGGCGCTCTCGCCGCCGAAGGCGCCCCCTCAGGCTACTGCGGGCGCTGCAGGGCTGGGGCCCGCCAGGGGTCATCTCAGGTTACCTCCTCAGGACACAGCCTCCAAGTGCCCGGACGTCCTGAGGACAGCCCTTCTTTGGCCACGTACGTAGAGTTTTCGATATCTGTTGGAAATATTGCCCTAAACCCATAAGGTTTACAAATTACAAATATTGCCTCGTTAGCTACCGCTTCTCTCCATGAAACATACTAGAAGCACCCCGAGTATTCTTGGTTTTAACCCTTTTCTTCCACATATTCACCTACTCGTTCAGCCAATTACTGTTCTAGTCAGTACAAATTTTGGTGGGCACACTATGGACCACGCGTTATGCTAAGATTGGGTTACAAGAGAATATTCAAACAATGATCCCTGCCCTCATGGGAACCTGAAGTTTAGTCTACCTTCAGAAAAGTTCTAAGTCTTTTCAAACTTCTATGTTCCAAGAGGGTCTGTCTCTCTCTACTCATATTTACTTGAGGTTTTTTCCTACTGTCCCTTTGCCAAACTTCAGATGGGGTAGGAGCACTGGTTGGTCTGGATCTTCAACTTTGGTTGAATAGAAATACTATAAATTAACTTAAAGGACAGGGAAAGATAATGCTAGAACCAAGCTAGAAATGGATGAGCAGTTTCTCCTGTTTCCTTCTTTATCATTTATTTTTCCCTCTCAGTTCATTACCCAAGATACAGGTGTGGGGCAGTGCTCCCATGAATAACTCAGGACAGGTTAGATGTTTCAATAGGAAAAGAGTCACTTGCCTGTGTTCCAGACCAACTAAACTATTTTGCACCTTTCAACTGCTCCTCAGAGTAAAAATAGAAATATTTAACCCAAGAGTCCCCCCCTTTTTTTCTTTTCTTTTCTTTCTTTTTTTGAGACAGAGCCTCAAGCTGTCACCCTGGGTAGAGTGCCTTGGCATTACAGCAACCTCCAACTTCTGGGTTCAAGCCATTCTCCTGCCTTCGCCCCCCAAGTAGCTGGGACTACAGGCGCCCGCCACAACGCCTGGCTATTTTTTGGTTGCAGCCATCATTGTTGTTTGGGGGGCCTGGGCTGGATTTGAATCCACCAGCTCAGGTGTATGTGGCTGGTGCCTTAGCCACTTAAACCACAGGCGCCGAGCCCCTTTTTTTCTTTTTGAGACAGAGTCTCAAGCTATTGCCCTGGGTAGAATGCCATGGCATCACGGCTCACAGCAATCTCCAACTCCTGGGCTTAAGCCATTCTCTTGCCTCAGCCTCCCAAGTAGCTGGGACTATAGGTGCCAGCCACAAAACCTGGCTATTTTTTGGTTGTAGTTGTTATTTTTGTTTGGCAGGCCTTGGGCTGGATTCAAACATGTCAGTTGTGGTGTATGTGGCTGGTGCCTTAGCTGCTTGAGTTATAGGTGCTAAGGCCAAGAGTCCCTTTTTAAACACTGTAATCTGATGTCTAATAGAGTTCTTGTGTTTCACCTTACAGGGTAGTTGAACAATGCTTCTTTCCCATATAGTCCAAATTAGTCTTTCTGTCTCTCACCTCCAGTTATCCTTCCCAAATGTTAAGATTACCCTTGTAGGGCAGCACCTGCGGCTCAAGGGAGTAGGGTGCCGACCCCATATGCCTGAGATGGTTGGTTCAAACCCAGTCCTGGCCGAAAACTGCAAACAAAAAAAAGAAAAGAAAAAAAAGATTATCCTTGTAAAAATATTTGGCTTATGTTATTCTTTGACTTAAAAACTGTTCATTTCCTTTTTGGTTACAAGGTCCTTTATAACTGACACCACCTACCTTACTAGGCTCAATCCTAATGCTGTCTTACTCCATTTTGTATTGCTATAATAGAATACCACAGACTGAGTAATTTATAAAGAAAGGAAATTTATTACTCATGCTTCTAGAAGTTGGGAAGTCCACATCCGGTGAGGGTTTTCTTACCTCATGGCAAAAGGCAGAAGGGCACCAGTGTGCAAGAGAGCAAGAGAGAGTCAGACTCACTTTTTTTTTTTTTTTTTTTTTTGAGACCGAGCCTCAAGCTATCACCCTGGATAGAGAGCTGTGGCATCACAGCTCACAGCAACCTCCAACTCCTGGGCTCAAGCGATTCTCATGCCTCCACCTCCCAAGTAGAGCTGGGACTACAGGTGCCCGCCACAATGCCTTGATATTTTTTGGTTGCAGCCATCATTGTTGTTTGGCAGGCCTGGGCTGGATTCGAACCCACCAGCTCGGTTGTATGTGGCTGGCACCTTAGCTGCTTGAGCCACAGGTGCTGAGCCCAGACTCACTTTTATAAAAAATCTAGTAACTAACCCACTCCCATGGTAACAACATAAATTCATTGCCCTCATGAATTAATCTCTTCTTACGTGTATTAGGTCCCACCTCCCAATATTATTGAAATGGCAATTATTTCCAACAAATGATTTCTAGGGGAACACATTCAAACCAGCACACTAGTCTTACTCCAAACCGTACCACTCATTGTTCCCAGCTACCATGAATTTCTTTCTGTACCTTCTAGAAGTTGTTCCATTCTTCTGTAGTAGAACTTATTGAAAAATATACAAAAGACTGTACTGGGCATGGGATACTATGATATAATTCCCTAAAGAATTATTCTCTGAAGGGGACAAACTGTAATGGCCATGAGAAAGCACCTTGTAGACTTTCAGCTACAAGGGTACCAGCTTTTGCCTTATAATTCTACTGACACTTTTGAATGAGGCCATCTTCCTGTAGGGTGCTCCCAGCCAATGACTGAATGTGGTGGGGATTCTCCTAGACCTGTTCCTGGAAGACTTAGGACTCCTCCAATGGGCTACTTTGGTTTAATGATTCAACGGCTTTGCTGAACTTTGTCTTGGATGCTTATATACCTTTCTTCTTCACTTGGGGTCAGCCTTGTACAACAAATCACAGTCTGACTACTTCCTTAGCCTTTCATGGCCCCTTACCCATTTTCTCTCATAGGTATTTTATTTAATCTCACCTTTCATGTCTGTTTCTTATTGAACCTAGATTAACACCTGAATCTTTGTAACAGCAGGGGTGGCACCTGGGGCTCAGTGAGTAGGGCACTGACCCCATATACTGAGGGGGGTGGGTTCCAACCCAACCCTGGCCAAACTGCAGCAAAAAAATAGCTGGGTGTTGTGGTGGGCATTTGTAGTCCCAGCCACTCAGGAGGCTGAGGCAAGAGAATTGCCTAAGCCCAAGAGCTGGAGGTTGCTGTGAGCTGTGACGCCACAGCACTCTACTAAGGGCGACAAAGTGACTCTCTGTAAAAAAAAAAAATTGTAACAGCAGTAATAGAGATATTATTATCATTTTTTTTTTTTTTTGAGATAGAATCTCACTTTGTCACCATCAGTAGAGTGCCATGGCATCGTAGCTCAGAGCAACATCAAACTCTTGGGCTCAAGCTATTGAGCCAAACTCTTGCCTCAGCCTCCCAAGTAGGACTACAGGTGCCCACCATAACACCTGGCTATTTTTAGAGATGGGGTCTCCACTCTGGCTCAGACTGGTTTTGAACCTGTGAGCTTAGGCAATCCACCCACTTTGGCCTCCTGGAATGCTAGGATTACAGGTGTGAGCCACCTTGCCAGGCCCTGGTAATAGACATATTAAATGAACACTTACCAAATATTCCCTGACTTTCTAAATGCCAGACACTGTTCTAGGGTCTGAGAATACTTTTCTGATCATCTTTGTCCACCTAGGGGGCTTAGACTATGCCAGACAAGTACTTAGTACGTGCTACAGTGAGGGAAACACAAGGTTATAGGAACACATAGGGAAGGCATAGACTTGGAAAATTGGTGAGTGCTTCCTGGAGGAAGAGATTATCATTTTGAGCTGAGTCATCAAAAGCAAAAGGGAGTTAGCCAAGTAAGGGGCATGGAGAGTATTTCAAGCACAGGGAATTCTGAGGAAATGAAGAAACTCGGTCAGACTGGCGTATAATATGTAGAAGAAGAGTGGTAAAGATGAAGCAGGAGACATAGGAAGCTCCCTAAGGACAGGGATCGTGCTTTTTAGTTATTTTTTTGTATCATCCTATCTCTGTGTGTACATAGGGAGCCTTCATTAAATGCTTGCGAAGTTGAGTTGAAAATTATTTTGAGAAACTTGGTATATGTACCCATTATTTATTCTTTTAATGCATATGTGGGCATTTAAATTTTTGGAATATCCAGAGTAAATGTACCACTCGAGGTCCTGCAGCCACTCCCCCTTACTCCCACACGGAGGTAGAACTCCCACCTACACCTTGGTCTAGCTCCGCCTGGGGCAGGGTTAGGCGTCTCCTCCCCCCAGCCCCGCCTCTACTCTATCCCGATTGGCTGTAGGAATAAAGATGCTCGGTCATTGGCCCTTTCTTGAGGGGGCGCAGCCAGATTGTGTTTCTTCCTCAGCCTTAGGCCGAGCCGGGCCGAGGGTATCCGAGTGGGGCCGAGGCCGCAGGGCGCGCCGCACCCGCGGCCAGGAGGAGCTGAAGATGCTGGCCTTTCCTTCGCGGCCCCGCCCAGGTCCCGGGCAGCCTCCGGCCTCGCCTTTCCTGCTGCTGCTGCTGGCGGTGCTGAACGCCCCGGCGTTCGGCCGCGTCCCTCGCTCGGTGCCCAGGACTTCGCTTCCCATCTCTGGTAAGGCGCGGGCTCCTAACCCGTTGACGGAACCTGGGGCTCCTCAGCGCGGCGCTTGGCGTTCTTCGCCGCCCACGCCCCGCCGGGATTGGGCGAGACCCCCACACTGCTGCTTCGCTGCATCTCCGGCGCGGGCCTGGTGCCTGGGCTCCTGCGACACGCCCAGGCTGCTGGAGCGGGCCCCTTATTCCCAGAACTGAGAGACAGTTAAGTCTCTAACAGTGGAGACTCGTTTGTGTACCCATTATCTACACTGAGGCCCAAGGAGGGGGTGAGGGTTGTCCCAGGTTGTCTATTTCGAAGGCCCTCTTTTTTTATCCCTGTTTCCTGAATATACACCTGTGCTCATCATTCCAGTTTGAAGCCCATTCTATTCTCAAACCCATTGGTCTTACATTCTACTCCATCCACCCGTCCTGGTCCCCCACAGAGCATTTCCTTCTTCTCAAATTCATTTCTTTCTTAGATTCATTTCTCTATCTTCTGCTGTCCTCCCCCGCTCGCCTTCCCCATCATCTGAGCCTCTCATTCTGCTCATAGCCGTAATCTGCTAACCCTCTTCCCAGTCAGCTCACGTCTCCGACACCAGCTCCCATCCTCCCATTATCATATCCACCTTCACTCTCCTGACTTCCTCAGTGTTCCCTGCTCTCTCTGCCCATTCCTTACATTGAATGTTGGTGAACCATTCAATGAGTTGATTTAAAGTTCTGCTTAAATGATTTTTAAAGTCTTCAGAAGGGCAGGGTGCTGTGGCTCACACCTGTAATACTACACTCTGGAAAGCCAAGGCAGGTGGATTGCTTGAGCTCAGGAGTTTGAAACCATCCTGAGCAAGAGCAAGACCCTGTCTCTATTAAAAAAAAAAAAATAGAAAAAAAACTAGCTGGGTGTAGTGGCACACACCTGCAGTCCCAGCTACTTGGGACACTGAGGCAAGAGCCCAAGGATTTGAGGTTTCTGTGAAGCACGATGATGCCACAGCATTCTACCCAGGGC